>CM062804.1:1225803020-1226099421 GCA_031772625.1 Pinus tabuliformis
TTAATTTTCAGTTCCAACCACATCATTGGGGTTTTTTTGACTTTTTGTAATAGTTATGATAAGGTCACTTGCAGTCCTTCAGGGAAATACTCAGCAGGGTATTTTTTTTGAGTTTTGTTCAGCTATGCTTTGTAAACATGCCGCATCATTGGGCTAGCTTTCACGAGGCCATGGCCTCGGTGTAACAATTTTTGTATCAATATAGAAGTAGACTTATATATATATATATATATATATATATATATATATATATATATATATATCTATCTATCTATCTATCTATCTATCTATCTATCTATCTATATATATATATATATATATATATATATATATATATATATATATATATATATATATATATATATATATATATAACCAGGCCTACTCGACAAATCACTCGAGGGGCCACGTGCTAGGGCAGGGGGGAAGACAAATTAACCTTCCCCCTCCCAGGTGCAAGAGGGTTTGTGCCTGCCCTGGCCCATGATCCCTCGGTTAGGTGGGCTTAGTTTATATAAATATAAATATATATATTAATTGATTTTATTGTTATTTTTTTAATTGTTCCCACAATTAGCCAGCCCATTCCCAATGCTTGAGGGGCCATGGGTGAGACCTTGTTTAATTTTTTTATATTTTTTAAATGTTTTTTTAATTATCCATTTTTTTATTTTTTTGTTGTTGAATATTTTTATTTTTAAATTATGTTTTTTTGGATCATTTTTAATATGTTTTATGTTTGATTTTTTTTTTATATTTGATTTTTTTTTAATATATATTTTTGTTTATTTGTTATTATTTTTCTTAAATTGTTCGAATTTTAAGGCTTTTTCAGAGAGATGATATTTTATCTTTAATGTCATGCTTAAAAATCGTTGGAATTTTAAGAGTCATGATATTTTATCTTTAACGTTATTGTTAAAAAATGTTGAAAATTTAATTAAAAACAAAAAACGTTATTCCAACGTTAACACCTTTCGTTTCCGGGGTGTCTTTCACAAAAAAAAAAATTGGTTTTTACTGTCATTTTTAAAAAATGTTGAAAATTTACCCCGAAAAAAAGAAGTGTTGATGCAACATCAACAATTTTCATTTTTGGGTTGTTTTTTCATGCTTTTTTGGGGTTTTTTTGGCTAGATTTCTCATTTTGAAGAAATAGTTCTCGTTTGATTGGAAATTATGTTGCATATCATTTTGTAGTAGGGCATACCCTCCTCCCTAAACTAATGATTTGCAAAAAAAATAGGAAGCAAAATATCTAGCAGAAAGTCTCTCACTTTCTTTGGCTCCTATCAACAAGGAAACTCTCATAGGGGATAAGATTGTCAAACGAGGATTTTGAAGGACCTTCGATGTGCCATATATGTCATTATAATGAGGAGGATGTTGAGCACCTTTTTAACTCTTTCCCTTTCTTCAAATCACTTTGTTCATAAGCAACACTCCTATTTAGGCAATTAGACATAATTCTCATTATCATAAGGGACATGATTCAAAACTAGAGAGTTTATGCATTTTGTAAAAATTCCTTGTAGATTCAAACTGCTTATGTAATTTTCTAAAACAAAAGATTTAAATCTACTCTACTCATCAGCGGAATCAATTAATCAATCGAAAAATCACAACATAAACATGAGACAAGATTCAATCACATATGCTCAGAGATTTATCTAAGGAGAAAGCAACTACTGAAATCCCCTTCCTATCTATATTGCATTAGATTAGAACATAAAGAAGAAATACAATGCTTGTTCAAGCCTCAACAATTTTTGCACAAGTATAATCTATCTCACTGCCTCACAAGCAGACTTTGGCCAATACTTGGCCAATTTGCTAGCTTTCAAGCTCCTATTTCCTTCCAATGTTTCTCAAGGAATTAGCCCCCTATTAATTAGGGAAATCCCCATCTTGAATTACACAATCGCTATATGTCCTTCTTTGACTGCATGCACCACCTGTATAACTCAGAAAATTATGCAACTCATAGTACACTACCCTTGAAATCAAATCTCAACTAGGTAACATGAATTTAATGCATGCATGAGTTAATTATCGTTGATTTATCAGTTAACTGGTTGAACACTAAAGTTACACCCTACTGCTAGACCTCCTACTAGTTCCTCCAATAGTTGGAACTAGTTTAATTGACTTTAACTCGATTTAACTGAATTAAAATATTACAACTCAAATTAAACTCAACCCAGGCTCCTAAAATTTAGGAATCAATCTACATGACTCACGTTAGGAGCTCAACTTGAATTAACTTAGTTGACTAAGTGAAACTAACTTAGTTAACTCATACAAGTTGTCTTGTGACATGGAATTACAATTTTCTCCTAATTTAATTCACAGGAAAATTAAATCAGGATTCTCTTGTTGCCATTTCAACACTCCCTCTCAACAAGAAATGGATTCACATGTACCCCGATCCATTAGCTTTGGAATGTAATGCATGCAACACCTCTCATTGATGTTGTTGATACTACAAGATTTGCAATTGAGAATAAAAATTAAATAAACATAATCACTTAATCAATCTGCAACTTTCTACTTGGAAAATTGCGCTACTTCTCCTGCTTTGTTGTCAACTCTACTCTGCTCTCCTTAGTATCTGACTAGAAGTAATCCTCCTGCTACTAAATACTGTGGGCCCTCATAGCAAGGTTATGATCCATGATACAAAACCACCTCAATGGACCCTGCCCAAATTTCTGCAACTCTTGGGACTATTGCTTCACATTTCCCCACCTCACACCTGGAGGTATGGCTGCATGTGCTCCCTCTGCCCACTTAGCTCGAAATTCCCCCTACTGGAGGTCTCTACTTGAGTGGATGTTTCCACTCTATCTCCTCTCTGCTTCTCCAATTGCGGCTGATCCACAACTTGCTAAAGCTGCTTTTGAGGCTCCATTTTGAGAGATAAATTATGCTCCCTCTCAACCACCAAGTCTCTAACCTTTGCCTTTCTCCTCAAGGCTTTGCATGCATCTTCGACCTCAAGTGCATATAGGTTCTTGACTCACACATTGATCTGCTTCACCTATCCCGTGGCGATGTGTCTAAGGAAAACCTTTCCTTTGCTAAATATCACAACATAGCCACGGTCTTCCAATACCGTGACGGAAACAAGATTCTTCTTTAGACCTGGAACAAACATTACATCCTTGAGTCTGAGAGGGGAGCCAGCCTCCCTCTAAAAAGAAATTGTACCGATACCAATCACATTATACCTCATGTTGTCTCCAAACTCATTGTTCTTCTTGAGGTCTTTCTCCTCCAAGTCACTGAAGAGATGTCTATTCCTCGTCATATGGAAAGAGGCACTGCTATCGAGATACCACATGATTCCCATTACTGTGATTGCCATGCATGCAACGAGAGTAAATCAAGCTCGAATTGTGAAGCTAGAGCTTCACCTGCTGCTACTACTGCAATCTCCTTTTTTCTTGCCTTCTTCTATGGAAATTTCATGACATAGTGCCCGAATTCATGACAGTGAAAGCACTTGATGTTGGACAAGTATTTCTTCTTGCCCTCCTCACCTTGGGACTTCTTTCCCTTGGATTTCTTTCCTTTGCTAGCTAAGGCAAGGTTCTCTTCCTCTTGTTTGGATGAGGTCCCATCTCAGTTGTCCCACTTTATTTCTTCCTGCGCTAGATCAAACCATAATCGCTCCCAACTTGGTAGTTTGTCTCTACCCTTCACGGAATCCTGATAACTGTGCCAACTCTTGGGAAGACCCAACATAGCTAGAGCTACCAAACATTTTTTAGGGACAGTCATGCCGACCCTGCCAAGTTGATCACAACATTGTGTAAAATTTCTCAGGTACTACAGAATTGTGTTACTCTTTTGCATCTTGATGCTATGAAGTTTGTCCTTCAGTGGCAGCTTCCTGTGGTCATTATTGTTCTCAAACAAGTCGATCAATGTTTTCCACATCACGAATGGAGTTTCTTTCTCGTGGAGATTCAAGACAATATGATCTCAAACTCCCTCCAATATGATCCTCCTCACTTTAGCCACATCCTTCTTCCACTAAGCGAGATCCTGGGCATCAATTGCTGGGGGGTTTAACTACATCTGTCTTGATGTAATCTAGTAGCCCATTATCATCTAATATCTCCTCCATATAGATCTTCCATGCCACAAAATTTGTGGTTCCTTCCAGAGCATACTCGAGCCCGAGTTTGGTGGAAGCCATCTTCTCAATCTTGGAGAAAACCTGAAACATTGATCTTGTAATTCGAACCTCGTGCACAAACTTAAAATTCACTTGTCTATTGTGATTCTAGCTGTGATACCATGTAGAAATTCCTTGTAGATTCAAACTACTTATGTAATTTTCTAAAACAAAAGACTTTAATCTACTCTATTCATATGTGGAAACAATTAATTGATTGAGAAATCACAACATAAACATGAGACAAGATTCAATCACATATGATCAGAGATTTACCTAAGGGGAAGGCAACTTCTCAAGACCCATTCCTATCTATATTGCATTAGATCAGAAAATAGAGAAGAAATACAATGATTGTAAAGCTTGAGCAATCTTTGCACAAGTACAATCTATCTCACTGCCTCACAATTTGACTATGGCCAATACTTAGCCAATTCCGCTGCCTTCCAAGCTCCTATTTCCTTGCCTTGTTTCTCAAGGGATTAGCTCCCTATTAATTAGGGAAATCCCCATCATGAATTGTGTAATCCCTATAGGTCCTTCTTTGACTGCATGCACCACCTATACAACTCGGAAAATTATACAACTGATAGTACACTGCTCTTGAACTCCAATTCAACTAGGTATCTCGAATTTCATGAATACATGAGTTAATTATGGTTGATTTATTAGTGAACTAGTTGAACACTGAAGTTGCACCCCACTGCTATACCTCCTTCCAGTTCCTCCAATAGTTTTAACTAGTTTAACTGACTTTAACTCAATTTAACTGAATTAAATTATTACAACTCAAATTAAAGTCAACCTAGGCTCCTAAAATTTAGGAACCACTCTACTTGACTCAAGTTAGGTCCTCAACTCGAATTAACCGATCCAACTATGTGAAACTAACTTAGTTAACTCATACAAGTTGTCTTGTGATATGGAATTACAATTTTCTCCTAATTTAATTCAAGGGAAAATTAAATAAGGATTTTCTTGTTACCATTTAAAACACATTTCTTAGCACGATTTTCAAAAAAGCTTGAGAATTTCTCCAAGGTCTCCTCCTTTGGCAAGTATGGAAAGGATGCAATCAACATATCTTCCATAATCAAAGTTCCTCTCTTGACTTATCTTGGCATAAAATCCTACTTCATATTAAATAGATGGTTTTACCCTATCCTTGGTTTAACAATAATTGGAAGTATTCATCCTCAGAATTGAGCATCCTTCAACTTATATAGATCATGTTAGGATCCTTTGTGCCTCCTCGTTTTCTCAAGACCTCCCTCCTTTGCTCTCCAAGTCCCCCACCACCCTCCACCAAGTTCTCTTCAATTCAATTTTCATGGGGCATCAAAAGGAAATTCAAGTATCTTTGGATATGGTGGCATCTTCAGGGATGATTAGGGAAACATATGTTATCTCTATGCCGGCACTTTGGGACACAACAACAAAAAAGTTGTAGAACTCACATGCTTGAACTTGGTCTTATGTAGGTGTATTTTCTTATGTCCTATGTATGCACAATTTTTGTTTTTTTAAATGTTGATTATTTAACAAATTTTCAAGTTGTCTTATTCTTCTTCTTGTTTTTCGTCTTAAGATGTTTGTTTTTAAGGGTTTTCCAAACTTGTGTTTTCTGTTTTTATTTGCAATGGTTTTTTATAATGAAATTTTTAATTTGTTTTCCAAAGTTTTAAAAAATAATGAAATTAATATTTTGAGGTTAACATTTTTATATGTTTATATATTGTTAATTAATACTTCAATACACATAAAATAATTGTCACAAAAATCCCGTGGGGCATAGAATAGACTGTTATGGGGTGCACTGTGAAGTCACTTCGTGATGTGAAGGTCATCGATTCGAAACTTTATGGGCAAAAATCCAGTCATGTTAAGGGCTGGTGTGGCCCAGACTGGGTGCGATCCCCAGGTGATTTTGATGGCTTAGATGCCTCTAGGTCACGGTTTGTGAAGCCACAGGTCAAGCCTGATGTAATATCTGAAGAACCCATATCACTCGAAAAACCAAAAAAAAAATATCACAGAAAATAATAATTGAAAACACTCGACAAAAAATACACATTGTGCATAAATATAATTGAAAAAATACATATTTTGGGACACTTTTACTAAAAATTACATGTTAAATAAAATATTTTTATGAACAAATCAAATAAAGAATGTTGGAAAAATAGCAAATTTTATGAAATTTTTATGAATTTTATGAAATAGAAAATTTTAAGTAAAAAAATAAAAAAAATAAATCATAAAAACAAAGTAAATAAAAACACATAAAAAATTCCTGGATCCGGGTGTCTAAATGTTGTACTGGTACGTTGGAAGTAGCATGGGTGGTCACGTGGCTCATCTCCACCACCTCTTGGCCTCTCATGGTACCGATCTTTAATTCCCTTGAGATCAAATTCAATGCTGCTTTATTGCAGCCTGTCCCTCCTCTCCGTCCCATCCATTACCTGATCATGTTGCCCTCAATCTGTCTCATTCGCGCTCCTCCTTTGCGCTCCAGTCCCTCCTTTGCTGCTGCAGAGAACCGTTCTCGCACCATCACGGGGACTCTCTGGGCTCCAGTTCGATGGGTGGATTCATGGTTAATGCCTCAGGCTTCTCACTGCCATACCTGCAAATCAACTAGCTACTTGAAGTCTGCTCTCCCTTTCGCCCATCTGGGTGTTAAATCCAAGCTTGTTCTAATCTTTTTCTGCCTCCATAATTTAGCAGGCCGCCAGGATCTTCCTGCTCTTCCGGTTATGCCGAAACTCCGCCAGAGGATGAGTTGCAGGAGAGGCAGTTGCAGGGGGAAAATGGGCCGCTAGGCCTCCTCATCCACGACGGACTCCTTGACTTTTGGTTCAGACTTCAGTATGGGCCGGTATCCAGTTACAAGGAGTGGGCGGGGAAGGGACAGAGGTCTGCACAATTTGGTAGCAAGCTCTTTCAATTCTGTGACTAATTCCGCTAGGCTTCAATTCCCCTGCACTCATGGCAATTTATCCTTCATGGCTTTTGTTACCATAGAGCTGAGCGAGATTAATGCTGGTTAGGAAGCTGTTTCCCCTGGAGTGACTACAGAAAGGTTTGCGGTAGACAGACATGGCCCCGTTTAGATGAACTACGAGCAAAGCAAGGCCTCAGGCTCGGGCAAGGGCATGGAATCCTAGATCATGAATGATAAGGCGAGCCGAAGGGTCCTGCATGGTGGCGGCTCTACAGGCCACCCCTCTGATGACGAAGAAAATTACAATTTTGGTTACCGCATCATCGAAGAGTAGCCTGATACTTCTCATGATGTTTAAACAAGTTTGTGCTCTATGGTTTTTTTTGGAATTCAGTTTGCATGAGGACTTTCATTCGTCACCTTCTTCACAGTCAGTATAAGTGCTCCGCTCCAATAGCTGGTTTCCCTCGCGCGGGAAGCACTCTGCTTGCCTATGGTTTTTGGTCTCGGTTACAGTCTCAGTGGCTTATGAAGTTTGCACTCAGATTTGGTTTCAGGCAGTGTTTCTCGGTTTACTTGCCATGGATTAGTCATCTTGTTTTGGATTTTATATGGCGCCGATTTAATTTTTAGTTCCAACCACATCATTGGGGTTTTTTTGACTTTTTGTAATAGTTATGATCAGGTCACTTGCAGTCCTTCAGGGCAATACTCAGCAGGGTATTTTTTTTGAGTTTTGTTCAACTATGCTTTGTAAACATGCCGCATCATTGGGCTAGCTTTATATATATATATATATATATATATATATATATATATATATATATATATATATATATATATATATATATATATATATATATATATATATATATATATATATATATATATATATATAACCAGGCCTACTCGACAAATCACCCGAGGGGCCGCGTGCTAGGGCGGGGGGGACGACAAATTAACCTTCCCCCTCCCAGGTGCAAGAGGGTTTGTGCCTGCCCTGGCACATGATCCCTCGGTTAGGTGGGCCTAGTTTATATATATCTCTCTCTGTCTCTCTCTCTATATATATATATATATTAATTGATTTTATTGTTATTTTTTTAATTGTTCCCACAATTAGCTAGCCCATTCCCAATGCTTGAGGGGCCATGGGTGAGACCTTGTTTAATTTTTTTATATTTTTTAAATGTTTTTTTAATTATCCATTTTTTAATTTGTTTTTTTGTTGTTGAATATTTTTATTTTTAAATTATGTTTTTTTGGATCATTTTTAATATGTTTTATGTTTGATTTTTTTTTAAAGATTTTTTTTTATATTTGATTTTTTTTAATATATATTTTTGTTTATTTGTTATTATTTTTCTTAAATTGTTGGAATTTTAAGGCTTTTTCAGAGAGATGATATTTTATCTTTAATGTCATGCTTAAAAATCGTTGGAATTTTAAGAGTCATGATATTTTATCTTTAACATTATTGTTAAAAAATGTTGAAAATTTAATTAAAAACAAAAAAAGGTTTTCCAACGTTAACACCTTTCGTTTCCGGGGCGTCTTTCACAAAAAAAAAATGGTTTTTACTGTCATTTTTAAAAAATGTTGAAAATTTACCCCGAAAAAAAGAAGTGTTGATGCAACATCAACAATTTTCATTTTTGGGTTGTTTTTTCATGCTTTTTTGGGGTTTTTTGGCTAGATTTCTCATTTTGAAGAAATAGTTCTTGTTTGATTGGAAATTATGTTGCATATCATTTTGTAGTAGGGCATACCCTCATCCCTAAACTAATGATTTGCAAAAAAAATAGGAAGCAAAATATCTAGCAGAAAGTCTCTCACTTTCTTTGGCTCCTATCAACAAGGAAACTCTCATAGGGGATAAGATTGTCAAACGAGGATTTTGAAGGACCTTCGATGTGCCATATATGTCATTATAATGAGGAGGATGCTGAGCACCTTTTTAACTCTTTCCCTTTCTTCAAATCACTTTGGTCATAAGCAACACTCCTATTTAGGCAATTAGACATAATTCTCATTAGTATAAGGGACATGATTCAAAACTAGAGAGTTTATGCATTTTGTAAAAATTCCTTGTAGATTCAAACTGCTTATGTAATTTTCTAAAACAAAAGATTTAAATCTACTCTACTCATCAGCGGAATCAATTAATCAATCGAAAAATCACAACATAAACATGAGACAAGATTCAAACACATATGCTCAGAGATTTATCTAAGGAGAAAGCAACTACTGAAATCCCCTTCCTATCTATATTGCATTATATTAGAAAATAAAAAAGAAATACAATGCTTGTTCAAGCCTCAACAATTTTTGCACAAGTATAATCTATCTCACTGCCTCACAAGTAGACTTTGGCCAATACTTGGCCATTTTTCTACCTTTCAAGCTCCTATTTCCTTCCAATGTTTCTCAAGGAATTAGCCCCCTATTAATTAGGGAAATCCCCATCCTGAATTACACAATCCCTATATGTCCTTCTTTGACTGCATGCACCACCTGTATAACTCAGAAAATTATGCAACTCATAGTACATTGCCCTTGAAATAAAATCTCAACTAGGTAACGTGAATTTAATGCATGCATGAGTTAATTATCGTTGATTTATCAGTTAACTGGTTGAACACTAAAGTTTCACCCTACTGCTAGACCTCCCACTAGTTCCTCCAATAGTTGGAACTAGTTTAATTGACTTTAACTCGATTTAACTGAATTAAATTATTACAACTCAAATTAAACTCAACCCAGGCTCCTAAAATTTAGGAACCACTCTACATGACTCACGTTAGGAGCTCAACTTGAATTAACTTAGTTGACTAAGTGAAACTAACTTAGTTAACTCATACAAGTTGTCTTGTGACATGGAATTACAATTTTCTCCTAATTTAATTCACAGGAAAATTAAATCAGGATTCTCTTGTTGCCATTTTCAACACTCCCTCTCAACAAGAAATGGATTCACATGTACCCCGATCCATTAGCTTTGGAATGTAATGCATGCAACACCTCTCATTGATGTTGTTGATACTACAAGATTTGCAACTGAGAATAAAAATTAAATAAACGTAATCACTTAATCAATCTGCAACTTTCTACTTGGAAAATTGTGCTACTTCTCCTGCTTTTTTGTCAACTCTACTCTGCACTCCTTAGTATCTGACTAGAAGTAATCCTCCTGCTACTAAATACTGTGGGCCCTCATAGCAAGGTTATGATCCATGATACAAAACCACCACAATGGACCCTCCCCAAATTTCTGCAACTCTTGGGACTATTGCTTCACATTTCCCCACCTCACACCTCAAGGTATGGCTGCATGTGCTCCCTCTGCCCACTTAGCTCGAAATTCCCCCTACTGGAGGTCTCTACTTGAGTGGATGTTTCCACTCTATCTCCTCTCTGCTTCTCCAATTGCGACCGATCCACAACTTGCTGAAGCTGCTTTTGAGGCTCCATTTTTAGAGATAAATTATGCTCCCTCTCAACCACCAAGTCTCTAACCTTTGCCTTTCTCCTCAAGGCTTTGCATGCATCTTCGACCTCAAGTGCATACAGGTTCTTGACTCGCACATTGATCTGCTTCACCTATCCCGTGGCGATGTGTCTAAGGAAAACCTTTCCTTTGCTAAATATCACAACATAGCCACGGTCTTCCAATACCGTGACGGAAACAAGATTCTTCTTTAGACCTGGAACAAACATCACATCCTTGAGTCTAAGAGGGGAGCCAGACTCCCTCTAAAAAGTAATTGTACCGATACCAATCACATTATACCTCATGTTGTCTCCAAACTCAATGTTCTTCTTGAGGTCTTTCTCCTCCAAGTCACTGAAGAGATCTCTATTCCTCGTCATATGGAATGAGGCACTGCTATCGAGATACCACATGATTCCCATTACTGTGATTTCCATGCATGCAATGAGAGTAAATCAAGCTCGAATTGTGAAGCTAGAGCTTCACCTGCTGCTACTATTGCAATCTCCTTTTTGCTTGCCTTCTTCTATGGACATTTCATGACATAGTGCCCGAATTCATGACAGTGAAAGCACTTGATGTTGGACAAGTATTTCTTCTTGCCCTCCTCACCTTGGGACTTCTTTCCCTTGGATTTCTTTCCTTTGCTAGCTAAGGCAAGGTTCTCTTCCTCTTTTTTGGATGAGGTCCCATCTCAGTTGTCCGACTTTATTTCTTCCTGCACTAGATCAAACCATAATCGCTCCCAACTTGGAAGTTTGTCTCTACCCTTCACGGAATCCTGATAACTGTTCCAACTCTTGGGAAGACCCAACACAGCTAGAGCTACCAAACATTTTTTAGGGACAGTCATGCCGACCCTGCCAAGTTGATCACAACATTGTGTAAAATTTCTTAGGTATTACATAATTGTGTTATTCTTTTGCATCTTGATGCTATGAAGTTTGTCCTTCAATGGCAGCTTCCTGTGGTCATTTTTGTTCTCAAACAAGTTGATCAATGTTTTCCACATCACGAATGGAGTTTCTTTCTCGTGGAGATTCAAGACAATATGATCTCAAACTCCCTCCAATATGATCCTCCTCGCTTTAGCCACATCCTTCTTCCACTAAGCGAGATCCTGGGCATCAATTGCTGGGAGGTTTAACTACATATGTCTTGATGTAATCTAGTAGCCTACTATCATCTAATATCTCCTCCATATAGATCTTCCATGCCACAAAATTTGTGGTTCCTTCCAGAGCATACTCGAGCCCGAGTTTGGTGGAAGCCATCTTCTCAATCTTGGAGAAAACCTGAAACACTGATCTTGTAATTTGAACCTCGTGCACAAACTTCAAATTCTCTTGTCTATTGTGATTCTAGCTTTGATACCATGTAGAAATTCCTTGTAGATTCAAACTACTTATGTAATTTTCTAAAACAAAAGACTTTAATCTACTCTATTCATATGTGGAAACAATTAATTGATTGAGAAATCACAACATAAACATGAGACAAGATTCAATCACATATAGTCAGAGATTTACCTAAGGGAAAGGCAATTGCTCAAGGCCCATTCCTATCTATATTGCATTAGATCAGAAAATAGAGAAGAAATACAATGATTGCAAAGCTTGAGCAATCTTTGCACAATTACAATCTATCTCACTGCCTAACAATCTGACTATGGCCAATACTTAGCCAATTCCGCTGCCTTCCAAGCTCCTATTTCCTTGCCTTGTTTCTCAAGGGATTAGCTCCCTATTAATTAGGGAAATCCCCATCATGAATTGCGTAATCACTATAGGTCCTTCTTTGACTGCATGCACCACCTATACAACTCGGAAAATTATACAACTGATAGTACACTGCTCTTGAACTCCAATTCAACTAGGTAACTCGAATTTCATGAATACATGAGTTAATTATGGTTGATTTATTAGTGAACTAGTTGAACACTGAAGTTGCACCCCACTGCTATACATCCTTCCAGTTCCTCCAATAGTTTTAACTAGTTTAACTGACTTTAACTCAATTTAACTGAATTAAATTATTACAACTCAAATTAAAGTCAACCTAGGCTCCTAAAATTTAGGAACCACTCTACTTGACTCAAGTTAGGTCCTCAACTCGAATTAACTGATCCAACTATGTGAAACTAACTTAGTTAACTCATACAAGTTGTCTTGTGACATGGAATTACAATTTTCTCCTAATTTAATTCAAGGGAAAATTAAATAAGGATTTTATTGTTGCCATTTAAAACACATTTCTTAGCACCATTTTCAACAAAGGTTGAGAATTTCTCCAAGGTCTCCTCCTTTGGCAAGTATGGAAAGGATGCAATCAACATATCTTCCATAATCAAAGTTCCTCTCTTGACTTATCTTGGCATAAAATCCTACTTCATATTAAAGAGATGGTTTTACCCTATCCTTGGTTTAACAATAATTGGAAGTATTCATCCTCAGAATTGAGCATCCTTCAACTTATATAGATCATGTTAGGATCCTTTGTGCCTCCTCGTTTTCTCAAGACCTCCCTCCTTTGCTCTCCATGTCCCCCACCACCCTCCCCCAAGTTTTCTTCAATTCAATTTTGATGGGGCATCAAAAGGAAATTCAAGTATCTTTGGATATGGTGGCATCTTCAGGGATGATTAGGGAAACATATGTTATCTCTATGCCGGCACTTTGGGACACAACAACAAAAAAGTTGTAGAACTCACATGCTTGAACTTGGTCTTATGTAGGTGTATTGATTTTAACTTTTCCAACCTTCATAGAGGGGGGCTTGAAGCTAGTGATATCCTCAATAAAAAAGATCATCCAGGACGTTGATCTAAGTAAAATATCTTGTTGTTGGTAGATTGAGAGTTTTCTTGTAATGTCCCTCATTAAATTAATTTAGTTTAAGAAGAATTCCCATTTTTTCAAAGTGGGCATTGGGAATGTTTTGGCATGAAAACTTAGGAAAAATGGGTTGAGGGAGTCCCCACTTAATTTTTGGGAGAAATGGAAGCCACCAACATTAGAGAAAAAGAAAATTAAATGGGAGTGGAATATGGGGCCCACATGAAGTACACACTTGGGGAAGAAGGAATTCGAATTCCTTGAGGCAAACCAAAATGGTGGAGGGACCGATAAGGGATGCATGGACAACAATTATAAAAGGAAGGAATGAGGGAACAATAGGGGTTTTTTGTCTATTTGAAAATTTAATTTTCCTTAGCCGTTCAACTGAGCCAATATTATGTTGTTTAGCACACGAGTGTCTCCGAGCTGATATCTCAACCCTTACTTCGGTGGACTTCGAGTGCCAGCCATAGGAGGGAGTTATACTTCGTTCCAAGTCGTACCAGCAGTAGTGAGTCGAGTTACAACATCAATAAGTTGAGTTATAGTAGCAAGGGAAGTAACAACAAGGAGGCCGAGTTATAGGCGTAGGGAAATGAGCAACATAAGGGCCAAGTTACAGCAAAAGGAAAGTAGCAGCAAGAGGGTCGAGCTGCTGTAGTAGGAAAACAATAGCAAGGAGTAGGGAGAGTAACAATAGCGCATAGACTGCGCAGTCATTGGAGTGAGATTTGTTGGGGCAACATTATCCTAGGGATTTTGGAGCAGGGGAGCTGGTAGATAATTTGGAGGGCCATTTGAGGAGGATTGCTAGAGTTGGGAGTGTAGAGATTGACAGGATCGGTGACAGCAACATAATTCGTATTTGAGGAGGGCCAAGCTATGAAGGGTCAATTTTTGAATGTTGGAACCAAGGGAAACCCTTTCTAGGTTTTGGGCAAGGATCATAATCCCAAATTCCTAGAATTTTTTGGGCACTCTAGAGTGGGAAAATTAGGGGACGAAGTCAGGGAGTATTGCAGTTTTGGAGTAGCAGCGCAGTTTTCTAGAGGTGTTTGTTCTTGCAGCTATTAGGCTTTCTTGCAGTCATCACCTAGTGCTTGTAGCTTGCCTTGTGCAACCCTAGGTGCACTTTCTAGAACTCATTGTACCACATGCTAATATTATTAATAAAATCTTGGCTAGTTTTGGGATTTGCAGAAATTTCTGGTTCATGTGTATTTGTTTCTAAAATTTTATGTGTTATTGTATTTGCGTGTCTTTGTTATCATTGCAAAATTTCTATTAGGAACATTACAATGGTATCAAAGCATGATCTTGGCCAGTTGTGGAGTAGCCCGCAAGATCATGGAAGATTTGGGCATGTATGCACTGTGATGGGTGAACTATAGATAAACCCATGGCTCAAGGGGGAGTGAGTATCATTGAGGGAAAAATGACCCTCACCCACTTTGATGGTTCATCTAGGAGTTCTGTCAGAAAGTGGGTACAAGAATTGGACACATATTTCCGGCTAAACCCCATGAGGGAGGTAGATGCTATTAAACATGCCACTTGCACTTGGATGGAGATGTTATGGAATGGCGGTACTGAGGGCTGATCCCTTTGGGTCATGTACATAGCACATCCTACACAGAGTTCACATAGAGGCTCATGGAGATATTTGACTGAAAGGACACCAGACCCTCTCAAAGGGAGTGGATAGGACGAGGATAGTTAGAGGATGAAAGCAAAAGGCATTTCTATTGGTGGAGACCGGGCTTTAGATGTCAGATGCTCGAGGAGGAGGTTGAGAAGGAGGACACGTAGGATGGTGAGGGGCACATCGATATACCTGGCGTGGTGCAGGATCACCATTGTTGGAGACCTCTTTGGTAGCTCCAACTGACACCTTGGTTGAGGGAGTAGAGCATGCACTCAGAGGGCCATCTATTGATGAGATGCAAACAGTTGATGAGGTACCCAATGCTATGACCTAGTTTCTAGATTATGGCCACCCATAGCAGGTTGATGTGGTGCCTTGAGGCATACTTGTTTTTGAGGAGGTAACAGTAGAGATGGAGGGGTCTAGAGTAGTGATCGATTTTACAGAGGATAGTCACCCTCCATAGTTTCATTAGTTTCGTGCTAGCATTCTAATGTTGAGAAAGAAGGCCACGACAGTGCGAGAGGTCATTTTGCAACAAAACGAGGAGTTGGAGGGCATGAGAGCGGCTTGTGTTGAGTTAGTAGCCAAACTGACTCACGTTGGGGAACGGTTGGGTTCCCTAATGGTTCAGCTAGAGTGCACATTTGAACGATGGGGCAACCCTACTCAGACATGAATAGATGAGGTCGATAGCACTAGCAGGTTACCACTACACATTGGAGAGGGACAGGCAGGGACACCTCGACATATTTTATGTGTGAGATGAGGTGACATGAGTTGCGCAGGGCGCATCCTTGGCAGGATGGAAGGTTAGTTCCATGTATAAGAGTTTATGCTCTAGATCCTTCCCTTGGGGTTGGATGGCGAGAGATTCTAATTTGGTGCTCGATGGAGTGGGCTAGACATATGGAGTTGGTCATAGGTCAGAGTGAGAGTCTGCGGGAACATTCAGGCATCGAGGATACTGGAGGCCCAGAGTGGCATTGGGATCTAGGTGGCACTCCCCATCACTTCATCGATTAGTCTAGTCATGGTACTACTAGGATGGTGGATCCGATGATTGGAATCACCCCCATTTTCATATTCCCATCAGAGTTATGGACAACACCAATGACAGATTGGGCTGACAGGGGATCCAACAGACTTTGTGAGTCGTCTGGGCATGTTGGTTGTATATGGGGCCATGTTAACGGGAAAAGTGTCTACTCAGAACGCCCCTATCTCACTAAGGTGTGACAGTACCTTAGAAACAAACAGAGAAACTACTTTCGTATTCTTCTTTATGAACTATAAACAAAGAGGAATAGGATGAACCAACCTGTGTCTTGTGCTAGTCCTTTGATCCAATCTCTCTCCTCTTTGACAGCTTCCAGCTACCTGCTCCCTTACTTGCCCAGCTTCACCAAGTTCTTGCAAGATCATAGAAGAGGGAAACTACACAAAGACATGGATTTATATTCATAAATAGCTTAGGATCAGATTTAAGCTAAACATGCAAATATAACAAAAACATCATTGATACACAAGCATGTAGGAGAAACTCAAATAGTTTTATTGATATAACAAGAAGGTCCAGGAGGAGTTACAACCGATGATTCCTGATCCAGCATCAACCCCCCAGCAAAGGAATCCCCTCTTCACCTCCAACAAAGCATAAATCACCCAATACTCTGATCTCTATCTCAAAACCAACATCAATTCTCTGCAATGTACAAAATTCCAGCCTCTGGATCTCTGGGATGAGGGATCCATATATAGATGTATGCAAAGAGGATGAGTCAGCTTATGATTCGACTAGTGGCTTCTCTCTGTCAGTTCTTGCTTCCACTTGGAGACTGAGAGCCTCTTACTCATCCTTGGTCGAACTCAGCGAGGCAAGTGTCATTGGGGAAGATTTTGGAAGCTTCCATTGTCTGTCCACCTCACGGATTGACACTGCCATTTGTCATTTCCCGCTCAGCGCACCCTGGTAGTGCATTTAGGTGCGTTGCAACGCACCTAGATAGTGTACTTGGGTGCTATGCAACGCAGCTAGCTAGTGGAGCAGCTGAAATGATCCTGATTTGACTGATTCTGAGCAGTTTCTGGTGGAGAACTTCTGGGAGAAGCTGTAATTGGTTGACCTTGTTCCTCTAGGGGTCGGAACAACTCTTTTAGGGACTTAGGATCCCTTGGTTTATGGAAATTTCATGCTTAGAGCTGTAAGGCACAAAAATGTCTATAACAGTTGCCCCCTAAAGTATGAGGCCGTTTATCGGGTGAAATGCTTTATTAGGAGGATCCGAAGTTCTTTCAATGCTGGGAGGAGACCTGTAATAAGATACAATACAATACATTATCTTCATACTGTTTTCATGATCTAGCTGAGGCGGGCATCCACATGCTCAGCTTTATAAATTCATTTTCATGTACATAGGACAGACAACCGTCTGATGGTAGACTGATGATTCTGATAGAGCCATCATCCTTTTGGCAGGATGATTATCTGTGCTACAATGCTGTACATTTCAATGTCTTTATTCTCCTGAATATATATTGCAGCCCGGATGGATGAAACTAGATCCGGGGTCTTCAATCTCGTCCGATCTTCACTCGAAGTACAAGTCGATCCATGTGAGAAATGTTTTGAAGTCGAACATGGAAAGACATCGCTTGATTACCAGTCAATGATGTAAACTGTTAACAAGCGCGAGAGGAATCACTGATAATGATGATGACCCTCAAGGTACTGCAGTACAATTCACGTGGTGTGAATAAAGGACTTGGCGTCGAACACCACGCAAAATCTTTCGGTCGAAGGTCATTGATGTATACCTGTCGCCGGAAGTGAGAAACTTGCCATTGAGGCATGCAAGCTTCAAAGTACTGAATGGGGTGTTCCTAGATCAACTTCTTGGATAATGAGCTGATGTCGACAAGAAGCGATCCGTCAAAGGAGGGCCTTAATGAATCCCACATCAATGACATGGAACGGAGCAAATGATTTTGATGGAGGTGAAAACGATCTGATGATATATGGTTCAGGATGGCGGTCATGAAAGAATGAAGTGTAATGTATGGCAGTGGATGGGACACGGATGACTTCTCTGGATGACTTCTCTTGAACATGTCGGCGACACTTATGTGATGGATTGGTAGCATTTACCCCAAATGTGGATGGTATGGCATGACCATGGTGATGTGACCGGTGAATGAAACAACCCAACCCGACTCAGGCACGGAGTGGAAGTGTCATGTTCAAGAGCGACTTGCTACCAATAAAGATTCTTTGAGTTTCTTCCCAATTTTTCCCCAGTCATTGCTGACCAGTACCTCTTTATTTTTGTCAAGCTTGAGGAGGATAACATATGCTTGTTCTATAATTTGCCCTTCGGGCAAACCTATCGCTATGTTTTAACGAGCCTAGCGATAGTGAAACTCGTTCTCGTCTAAAGACAAGTTTGTCGCTATTAATATTTTTAACGAGTTTAACGACAAAGATAACTCGGTCCTTTTCATTTTTAGAGAGTCTGAAAAGGTACGTAAAGGTAACTCCGAAATTCCTTTTTCGTCATCTAATCCCTTAAGTTCGAAAAAGTATAAAACAATACAAAAGGGATTAATTTTCGATAGTTTTAACGAGCCGAACAAACAAGCGCTCGATCTTTTTGTGCAATAATCCCTTAGGTCCAAAAAGATTAAAATCTAAAGGAGGGATAGCACTTCCGGTCGCTTTAACGAGCTGGAAGGCCAAAACTCGGCAATCTTTTCATATTTTACGAGTCAGTTGAAAAGAGCTTAAAGAAGACTCGTCTTTTGAGGAACGAGTGATAAAATGGGTAGCAGCTGATTCCAGGTAAGGTTTGGAATTTTCCAATCACGGCAGTGTCACAAGGATGGCTAGTGAAATCACTCTTCGCAGTTGTTCCTAAAAATGGGTAAACAATCAAATGGAGGTGAATGATCGGCCAATAGAAAAGTGGAGGTGACGGTGCAAACATGACCAAGGCTTTAATGGCTGAAATTCTTCATTCACGGTGGTTATTTACCGGGGAATAGTTCATTTTTTAATGAGCTTAGACGCGGGTGGAAACATTTGCTCATGTCTTATGTTTATTTTTTAACGAGCTTGAACTATGTGCTAAAACTGCTCGATTAATCCAGTCATATGGTAAGAATGTCTCATATAAAATGACAACTTTTAGATTTTTGCCCCACATCCTTTCTTTATGCAAGTTAGGTGACGACTAATCCTACAAGTTTAAAGGGTTAGAGGTCCTAAAAATTTAAAAAAATAAATAGCCGCCCCTCGCTTGCACTCCAAAAGGTTTGCATGCCCCCAGGTATAAAGTATTGTTTCAAGGTTACCCCTTCTTTAGTCCAATAAAACATTTGTTTTACCGGGAGAGGCCTACCTCTTACAGGTTACCCAAAGATTGCTTGATTCGCGGTGCAAACAAACACTTCTTCGGCGATGTCTACCGAGATAAACAAAGGCGAGTGACTCAGTTCTGTCAACTCACATAACTTTGACAAGAGAATCTTGTTCTAGAATAACCCCTCTTCCAATCACGGACGGGGTACAGACTAGTCATATTCTCCCACGGAAATCTACCCTATACCCGAAGTTTTCCTGCCGAAGCAGACCAGGACGCATGCCCCCTGGGTTTCAGTCATATCCCTCCAAATTACTCGCGCTTATCGGGAGGACAGACTTGAGATTGAGACATTTCTTGCGTGAAGAGACCATTTAGGGATGGTATATGACTATTTGCTATGCGTGATCCGGGAAATGAAAGCTGGTCCACGAGCTTGACCACTCTTCCTTCGTGTGGAAAACACATTACTCTAAAGAGTGAGGAGACGATGGCTCCCATGCAATAAATATAGTCTCGTCCAAGGAGTAGGTTATAATCCAAGGGTCCTTGAACTACCATTACATTCATTTGAAATGTCTTCCCTCTCAATGTTATGGGCACATTGGAAAGGATCCGTAAAGGTCGACTGGTTCCTTTATCAAAACCTGTCAGATTTCTCATCTCAGGCAACAGCGATGGCGAACCAAGCGCTTTCAAAGCAATAGAGGAAAGGATACTCACAGAAGCCCCCTCATCTATGATGGTACCAGCCATGACCATTATATATATTTGAACGATAATTCGGAATGGTATGCTTGCTGGTAAACGGGGTCTGCCTAGTTGATTCCAATCGAAGGAGACAACTAGGTTGCTTGGAGGTGGGACTGAGTAGACGACCGGGTATGGCTCTGACGAACTTCCCTCCTGCGGTAAGGGAATGGGTAGATTGCCCCCATGTTCGTCGGAGTCTGTGTTGATGAAGAGAATTTGGACGGTGTCATCCTTGTTCTCTTCAGTGACTGTATCATCCGAAGATAAAACCTCTGAAGGCAAGACCAGGTCAATTTCCGCCTCGACCCTTTGACTTTCGTCTGGTATGGATTCAGATGGTTTATCTTCGATGGTAGACGCTTCAGCCGACCACTTGAGTGGGCCAGCTGGATTCTCAACTAGCGATGGACTCGGCAAGAGTTTTTTATATCCAGGAGGAAGTCGTAACGGTGAAACCGGACGATCATCCAAAACTCTTTTCGCTTCGTCTAAGAAGGGACAATGGTGGACGGCATGATTGCCTTCGAACAATTTACAGGGAAATCTAGCTTTCCCTTTTTGTCCTGGGGCTTCACTTTCGCTAGTTGACGGTGTGCTTTCAACATGATCATCAGAGGTTGACGACACCGGATTGTGCAAACGAGGAGACCAGTCCCTTAGTATCCGAGGGATGCAAGGACAATCTTTGTGAAAGTGGTCTCCTTTGTAAATGACACATGGCGATTTAGGCCTGGTCGGTGTAGTGTGTGGATTTTCGTTAGACGACACTCGTTTTCCCCCATTCGCCTTTGGCTCCTTCTTCTTCCTCTCTTTATTCTTCTTCTCCTTCTTCTCCTTAGGAACTTGACTTTTGGCTTTGCCAGCCCCATAAAGCGAAGAGGAAGGAGGAGAGGAAGAATTAGAGGAAGTAGAAAGTTGGTGGGCAACTCTGGACTTGTCTAATTGCTGATTCGATTGTTCAGGAATAGTGGTGTTCTGAACGACATTGGTTGAGAAGAGCCATACTGGCAAACCAATTGTCAGTCCTGGAAGCGACAATGTGGCCATATGGGGTGCACCAACATCTCCCCAAGAGGAGAAGGGACTAGGGTTTCCACCAAGGGGAATTCCTTGGTTGGTAGACTCCATTTTCTCAACCTAAGATGAACATAGGAAAAGGGTATGAATATTCCGTTTAAAATAAATTTTTAGACGCTTTGACACAACTTGTTTTTTCAGTTTTAAAGAGTTGAGAAAAAAGAAAAGATGACTCTAGTCTCCTTCGATTTTTAATGAGCCTGAAGTGACAAGTGCTCAGATGGACCTTTTCCGTTAAGGAGTCTGAAAAGGAACGAAAGGGACTGCTCTGGAGATATAGGTAGAGGGAGTACCAAACCAATCACAAAACTGTAGAATACTTTTTACGGTACGGTAGTCAATATTCCCGAATGCTGTGTTCGGTGCATTGCGATCAGTAGAGCGGTCGACACGGCTTCCTATGGATAAAAGGTTTTAAGCCTATAGGGGTCTCCCAATATATACTCGACGGTACGTGGGAGCACAAGTCCGTATTGGCACTTATTGTCTCAAAGTGGAGGAATCACCCAACCATCAGTGAGGACAACAGTTACCAGGCTTTACGACGCCGGAATACGTCTCTAGCCTAGACCTCTAAATGTCGTGCGTTAAGTTCCAAAGCGTTGTTAGATTCATTCAATTTATTTTAAGTTGATATTTCTTAGAATTTTGCCTTTTGGGATCACCACGAGATGTAGATGTAATTCCTAGAATGCAATCTAAAGATGATAAGCAAACTTTTATCTCTTTTCAGCAATGAAAATCCTAGCTACAAGGGGAAAAGAAAGACACAATCTTTTCTCAAAGAGCAAAGAGCACACTGTAAATGCACTTTCCTAAATCAAGCCAAACAGACTATCAATATGCAAATGCACATATGCATGTATTTGTTTTCACTTTCTTAATATAGATGCCTAAAAAGAAAGTTGATGTACAAATCTGAATTTGCTTTCAAGTGACAAACACAAACAAGCTTATTTTCGAAATCAAAAGGTAGAGATGATTACGACACTTTATGATTTTGAAATAAACACTCATTTCGACACTAGAAAGTCTCAAATTCAGACCAAAGGCAAAAGTAAAAGCATAATCGACTGTCAACAACAAATAAACTTTCTCCTAAGATCAAAATCGACACTTACGACAGATCTAAATCCAAGGACGACAATATGAATATTCTACTCTTTCAATGGAAAACTGTAAATGATGTAACAAACACACAAAGAACATCTACAGTGTTTTTGTACAAAGGAGGCAGAATTAAGGCAAAGAAAAGGGGTTTTTAAACAGACACACACTGATCACAGGCTACAAAAATCAGAGACAAAACTGAAAAAATGAAGCAAAGAACCTCAGCTGCATAGGGCTAGGCTGATCAGCGCATCTGTTACACAGAGAAACTGGATTGCAGCGCAGGTAGCCCCCTTGGGAATTGCGTTGAAATGCAGAATCTCTTCACTGTGCCTGCGCTGGGGCAGAAACGAGAATTCTATCCGGGTTCTGGGTCACGGTTTGCAGTTTAATCTATGGTTTTTGGCTGAGTGAAAGCAATCAGTAATGCACAATCAGAGGGTGGATTTAAAGGAGGTCTAAGAGCTATCACAAAGGGTAATCAGATCATTTGTGAATCAGCTGTTCAAATCATAAACAAATCCAGTGAATGGATTGAAGTAGCAGGTGTCTACTTTGCATTTGATAATGGCAAATGCAGTTCGATTGCTACTTCTGTATTTATGAAACAAACAACAAGAGAAACACAAACTAACTAACTAGACACGTTCCCCAGCGGAGTCGCCATTTTGTTAACGAGAAAAGTGTCTACTCAGAACGCCCCTATCTCACTAAGGTGTGACAGTACCTTAGAAACAAACAGAGAAAACTACTTTCGTATTCTTCTTTATGAACTATAAACGAAGAGGAATAGGATGAACCAACCTGTGTCTTGTGCTAGTCCTTTGATCCAATCTCTGTCCTATTTGACAGCTTCCAGCTACCTGCTCCCTTACTTTCCCAGCTTCACCAAGTTCTTGCAAGATCATAGAAGAGGAAAACTACACAAAGACATGGATTTATATTCATAAATAGCTTAGGATCAGATTTAAGCTAAACATGCAAATATAACAAAAACATCATTGATACACAAGCATGTAGGAGAAACTCAAATAGTTTTATTGATATAACAAGAAGGTCCAGGAGGAGTTACAACCGATGATTCCTGATCCAGCATCAACCCCCCAGCAAAGGAATCCCCTCTTCACCTCCAACAAAGCATAAATCACCCAATACTCTGATCTCTATCTCAAAACCAACATCAATTCTCTGCAATGTACAAAATTCCAGCCTCTGGATCTCTGGGATGAGGGATCCATATATAGATGTATGCAAAGAGGATGAGTCAGCTTATGATTTGACTAGTGGCTTCTCTCTGTCATTTCTTGCTTCCACTTGGAGACTGAGAGCCTCTTACTCATCCTTGGTCGAACTCAGTGAGGCAAGTGTCATTGGGGAAGATTCTGGAAGCTTCCATTATCTGTCCACCTCGCGGAATGACACTGCCATTTGTCATTTCCCGCTCAGCGCACCCTGGTAGTGCATTTAGGTGCGTTGCAACACACCTAGCTAGTGTACTTGGGTGCTATGCAACGCAACTAGCTAGTGGAGCAGCTGAAATGATCTTGATTTGACTGATTTTGAGCAGTTTCTGGTGGAGAACTTCTGGGAGAAGCTGTAATTGGTTGACCTTGTTCCTCTAGGGGTCGGAACAACTCTTTTAGGGACTTAGGATCCCTTGGTTTATGGACATTTCATGCTTAGAGCTGTAAGGCACAAAAATGTCTATAACAGGCCATTGGATGATTAGTGTGCCCTTATAGGAGGTTTGTCAGAGGAGGTGGCATCTGCAGGCCACCGAATAATTCCTCGTATGGAGGGGTGGATTTCCCATACATATATGGGGCACAATGGTCACCGAGGAGAAACACCCTAGTGACACCACCATAAGCACATAGGGATATTTGCCTATTAGATCTCTCAGGGAGGATTAGGAGGGAAGGTCCACTCATCTGAGAGTATGGAGATGAGAGGGTGGATACGATGGTACTAACAAGATGCAGGTTGATACTTACAGACATAGTTTTAGGCCATGGCACCCAGGGGTGTATAGGGGCATGTAGTGGTGCACAACGATATGCAGTGGAGCACGGAGGTGTGCGGTGGTGCATAGTGGTGTGTAGTGTCACACCAGGTTGTCGGAGGAGCGGTTCGCATCACAGTACATTACCTCATAGAGTGACAAAGACATGTGCCTCTACTTCAGTAGGGCTTGTTGGGATCCTGCATGAGCAGGGGATACCGTGTATAGCTGAGGCAATTTCCTAGTGGGTATCTAGGCTTCAGACACAATATTGGCACTTTACCAAGGGTGCGGTTGACATACTTAGTGGTGATGATTGGATGGAGTAGGATGGATCCACATATATTGAGGCAGTCACAAGCATCAGACATCTATCTATTGGCTGCATTAAGGGGGTAGCTATTTGGAACATGTGGTTTCCAACGGTCATCAGTACTACACAATGGCATGCCTAAGGCAGTTTGGCATTCATCAAATTAGTTCATGATATATGGAGCCTATATATTAATTGCATGCAAGGACTAGAGATGAGGCATGGATGGATTCCAACAGTTTTCAGAGCTATGTTGCAATAGGTTTGGCTATGGGATCCAAGGGTTCAGTTGGTTGATAGATCACTTTGTCTCGTGGTGAGCAGAATCATGGCAGAGAGTGATCTAGTTCATTCTTGGGCCAACACATGGGGAATTTGGGAGGCCTTCATCGTATGGCGAGACATGATTTCCCCATTGCTGCATAGGTTCAGGGTTAGCCTTGGACGGGTAGGAGTTGACATCATGGAGATACCTGGGCGGGATGTATTTGGCCAATATCCGTATTTCACCATTGGGTTCCAAGAGAGGAGGATATGACATGCGCACGATGGGAAGTTAGTTGTAATCAGAGTAGCACAACATTGACATGGTGGCATCATTATGACATTAGCATGGGACCCTGGTATCGATGGATTCATTTATGATAGGATGGTGCATGGATCCAGGGTGACCCAGTGGTACATTTGGGACCCCAGTATTGTGTGCAATGACTCCTTGGGTCAGTTGATCGAAAGGGTGCTTGTTCATGCATTGCTTGAGGACAAGAAATTTTTGGTGGGGAGGATTGTAATATCCCTAATTAAATTAATTTTGTTTAAGAAGAATTCCCATTTTTGCAATTTGGGTGTTGGGAATGTTTTGGCATGAAAACTTAGGAAAAGTGGGTTGAGGGAGTCCCCACTTAATTTTTGGGAGAAATGGAGGCCACCAATTTTAGAGAAAAAGAAAATTAAATGGGTAGTGGAATATGGGGCCCACATGAAGTACACACCTGGGCAAGAAGGAATTCAAATTCCTTGAGGAAAACCAAATTGGTGGAGGGACCCATAAGGGATGCATGGCCAACAATTATAAAAGGAGGGAATGAGGGAGAAATAGGGGTCTTTTGTCTATTTAAAAATCAAATTTGCCTTTGTTGTTTAACTAAGCCAATATTGTGTTGTGTTTTACTTTGTTCCAAGTCATACCAACAACAATGAGTCAAGTTACAACAACAATAAGTCGAGTTATAGCAGCAAGGGAAGTAACAACAAGGAGGCGTAGTTATAGCCGCAGGAGGGCCGAGTTACAACATCAAGAAGGCTGAGTTGCTGCAGTAGGAAAATAGCAACAAGGAGCAGGAAGAGTAACAACAATAAGGATTAGGGAGAGTAACAACAACAAGGATCAGGGAGAGTAACAACAACACAGGGACTGCGCAGTCATTGTAATGATATTTGTTGGGGCAACATTATCCTGAAGATTTTGGAGCTGGGGAGCTGGGAGATAATTTCGAGGGCCATTTGTGGAGGATTGCTGAAGTTGGGAGTGTAGAGATTGACAGGATTAGTCACAACAACAAAATTCGTATTTGGAGGAGGGCCAAGCTGTGAAGGGTCAATTTTTGAAGGTTGGAACCAAGGGAAACCCTTTCTTGTTTTTTTTTGGATTTTGTGCAAGGATCACAATCCCAAATTCCTAGAATTTTCTGGGCACTATAGAGTGAGAAAATTAGGGTGCGAAGTCAGGGAGCAGTGTAGTTTTCTAGAGGAGTTTGTTAATGCAACCGTTGGGATTTCTTGTACTCATCACTTGGTGCTTGTAGCTTGCCTTGTGTAAGCCCAAGTGCACTTTCTCCAACTCCTTGTACCACAAGCTGATATTATTAATAAAATCTTGGCCAGTTTTGGGATTTGCAAAATTTTCTGGTTCATGTGTATTTGTTTTTGAAATTTTCTATATTATTATATTTGCATGTCTTTATTATCATTGTAAAATTTCCATTAGGAACATTACATTTCTAATTTAGATTGCATCCATCTTCCCTAAAATCCATGTGGTCCATCCTTATCATGTTTGTCAAAAAGGTGCTCAAAATTACCAATTCCCTGGCTAATGAGGGTTGTGTAAGCTAAGCTCCTCTCCTAAGCATCTCTTGGGCTGACCTCCCTGATTCACAGTCGCAGGCCAATTATAGTGACTTAGCTACAAAATATCTCTCCTCCCTATATGGGGTGAAAAGGGATGGAATTAATGACAAGGAGACAAAGGAAACTGCCACCTCATTCAATGAATGAAGTTGACGTGCCACCATCCCTCACCACACTGGTTTAAAACATGGTGTGTTTCATTGTCCTTTCCATCTACATATTTATGGTAATTGATTTATATTCCTCCTCTCTTGCACGAAGTTGTATTCAAATCAAGATCATCACACATTTTAGGTTGATGCTAGGTTGGTATGAATTCATTCTCATGATGGATCTAGTATTCCTAATGTTGCAACCTCCCCCTCTCCTTATTTTGGTTGAGCACTAGGCTCTCGCCATGGTTTTCCCTAATTTAAGTTTTGGATCTTTCCTTTCTCTTTGTTAGTTTTCACACAAGCTTTGATAGTTCTCTCAAGCCAGGTATTGCTTTGAGTGCCTCAACCGATTCCCTTCAACTTGGCTCAAGCATTCTCGCTATCTCATGCTTCTGGTGAGGATTTTCTTCCCCATTTGCAACGTGTAACAATGGTGTGGAAAAGGGCTCAACTTAGTCTTTGTGAGGATGGTCATAGCACTCCTAGAGGCTTGAGGGAATTCCTCCATGTGGAGTCATCAACTTGGATATTTCTAGAGAATAATCCACTAAAAATTAAGGATGAGCTTTAGGACATAGGGGATGATGTTGTGGGTGAATGTGCATGTTTATCAAGTTTGGAAATTTTTGCAACAATCGTGGTCTAGGTGCTCAACTCTAGAGATATTAGTGGTTGAAAAAATCAATACATTTATACCATCGACTTGTATTAGAGGACGAAGTCTCTCCTACAAAAGGTTTGCTTAGACAATAAAAACATGAAAGATGAGATTTTACTGTTAGATCAGAGCATAGATAACACATAACATATTTATACTCAAAGACTTAGACGACAATAACAAAGAATAATTTTAGGGACATAAAAATGGAGAAAACAACAAGATTACTCAGTCAGAAACAACGAAATAGATAAAACAATCACTGGAGAACAGAAATCACTTTGCATTACGTAACAGGCTTGGACCTTGGCTTGCTTTCCTTGGCTAGAGAAATTACAAATTTATAGAGGAAGAAGAAGGATCTAGAATCTTGTATGTGATTGAGATGGAGATCTGGAATGATCTAGAAACTAATGGCAGTGTAGAAATATCTAGAATCTTGCATGTGATTCTAGAAACTACTTGCGGTGTAGAAGGATCTAGAATCCTGCATGAATTTGGCTTCACACTTAACATTATCCCACTTGAAGCCAAATAAGAGTCATCAAGTCACATCAAGTCCTACCATGCCTCTACATAAATCATGTTTATTTTGTGGTAGAATCTTAGTGAGCATATCAATAGGGTTCCTATCTGTATGGATCTTTTCCGAGGATAACTGTTCTTCCTCCAACACATGCCGGATCCAACGGTACCTTAAGTCAATGTTCTTGGTTTTTGAATGAAATGCTGGGTTTTTCACCAAGTGAATGGCACTCTGACTATCACAATATAACACATACTTGTCCTGCTTTATTCCTATCTCTCCTAGGAATCCCTGCATCCACAACATCTCTTTACAAGCTTCTATTGCAGCTATGTACTTTGCTTCTGTTGTAGAGAGGGCTACTATTCTTTGTAGCATTGACACCCAAGATACTGCTACACCTGCAAATATATACAAATAACCTGTAGTCGACTTTCTGGTGTCCATATCTGCAGCCATATCTGCATCTGTAAATCCTTCAAGCACAGTCTCATCATGACCAAAACATAAACAATAATGACTAATACCCTTGAGATATCTCAAAATCCATTTTACTACTTGCCAATGTTGTTTGCCTGGATTGGCAAGGAACCTACTCACTACTCCCATTGAATATGCAATGTCTGGTCGTGTGCATACCATGGCATACATCAAACTGTCAACTGCTGAAGCATAAGGAATCTTGCTCATCTCTTCTTTCTCCTTGTCATCACTAGGACATAATTCAACGCTCAGCTTGAAGTGGGCTGCAAGGGGTGTACCAATTGGCTTGGCATCCTTCATATTAAACTTGTCAAGCACTTTCTTGATATATTTTTTTTGTGACAGCCACAACCTTTTGTTTTTCCTGTCACGCATAATCTGCATGCCCAATATCTGTTGTTCTGGTCCCAAATCCTTCATTGCAAATTTGCTATCCAAATATTTCTTCAACCTATTGATATTATTCTTATCATGCCCAACAATCAACATGTCATCCACATATAACAATAATATGATATACTTTCCTTGATCGTACCTCTTGATATAGACACAATGATTAGCTTCCAACCTCTAAAAATCATGTTCCAACATGAATGAATCAAATTTCTTGTACCATTGTCGAGGTACCTGTTTCAACCCATAAAGACTCTTCTTCAACCTACAAACAAGGCCTTCTTTGCCTTTTTCTATGAAGCCTTATGACTGCTCCATATAAATTTCTTCCTCCAATTCACCATGAAGGAATGCAGTTTTTACATCTAGTTGTTCACATTCCAGGTCTAAAGCAGCAACTAGACCAAGAATGACTATAATGGATGTCATTTTAACAAGTGAGAAAATTTAGGTGAAGTCAATACCTTCTTTTTGGGCAAAACCTTTCACCACTAGCCTTTCTTTATACCTCTCCTTCTTTTTGTCACCTTCATGCTTAATCTTATACACCCATTTGTTTTGTAGAACCTTTCTAGCTTTTGGAAGGTTTACCAACTCCCAAGTTTTATTTCCCTGCAAAGAGTTCATTTCTTCTTCCATTGCTTTCTTCCATTCTTTACTATGCTCGACTTTACAAGCTTCTTGAAAACAATTAGGTTCACCTTCATCAGTCAACAAAATGTAGTTTGAAGGAGGATACCTTTGTGAAGGCTTATGAGGTCGAGAAGATTTGCGAACCAACTGTGGTGGTGCATTATCAGGTTGAATCTCCTGTGAGGGTTCTTGCAAGATTCCTTCTTCTTCTTGTTCATCATTTTCCACTTGTTGTTCTTCATGCTCCTGAATTTGCTGTTCATTTTCTTGCATTGGTGGGATGTTTTCCTACTGCTCTTCAAACTTGTCAATAACCTTCTTGACCTCCAACTCACCTATAGTCCTTTTGAACATTTCTGACTCATTAAATATAACATCCCTGCTTCTAATAATTTTATGTTTGACTAGATCCCGTAGACGATAACCAAAATCTTCATCCACATATCCCAAAAAAATGCATTTCATAGATTTATCATCTAGCTTAGTTATATTTTCTTTGGGAATATGTACGGATGCTTCACATCCAAAGATTTTCAAGTGAGAATAATTCAAATTCTTACTAGTCCAAACTTCTTCAGGGATACCGCCATCCAAGGCTGTAGTTGGAGATCTATTTATGAGGTAGCAAGTGGTCCTGACTGCTTCAACCCAAAATTTCTTCTCCAAACCGGAATTGGACAACATACTTCGCACCTTTTCCATAATGGTGCGATTCGTCCTTTCTGCGACACCATTCTGTTGAGGAGTACCAGACACAGTCTTCTCATGCTTTATGCCAAACCTGTTACAATATTCCTTAAATGCATTTGAGCAATATTCTCCACCATTATCTGTTCTTAAACACTTCAACAATTTGTTAGTCTCTCTCTCAATAGCAACATGGATTTTTTGAAATATTCCAAACACCTCACTTTTATTTTTCATAGGATATACCCAAACCTTCCTGGATGCATCATCTATAAATGTTACAAAATATGATGCTCCTCCTAATGATTTGATGTTAACAGGCCCAAACACATATGAGTGTACCAATTCTAACACATTTTTCTTTCTGTCATGGCCACCTATAAGGAATGAAACCCTTCTTTGTCTACCATATATACAATGCTCACAAAGATCAAGATTGCAGGATTTCAAACCTGGCAATAAATTTTTACCAACAAGGATTTTTAAGCCCTTCTTGCTCATGTGACCCAAACGCTTATGCCACAGATCTATTAAATTTCCTTCTTTTGTGACAGCAACCAAATCTGATTTTCCTATTAGTGTCTTCAATGTGTATAATGTTCCTGTCTTGGTTCCTTTGGCCATAAGCAATGCACCTTTGCTAATTTTCTGGCCTCCTTTTCCAAAGCTTGTCGAATAGCCTTCATCATCTAGTCATCCCATAGAGATTAAATTCATGCGCATTTCTGGTACATGCTTGAACTTTTTCAACAATATATCTTGTCCATCTTTCATCTTGATCTGGATATCTCCCACTTCAACAATACTGCAAAAATGATTATTCCCCAAATGCACTCTACCATAATCACCAGGATTATATGAAACAAAACTATCTTTGCATGGGGTTACATGGTGAGATGCCCCAGAGTCAAGGATCCAATCAAAGCTACTACTAGATGTATATACACATGCATCCTCTACTGAAACAGTAAACAACACATCACCATCTGTGGCTACAGCAGTAGTCTCACCTTCATTTGTGCTGGATGACTTGTGATTTGTACTGGACGGTCTCTGATCCTTTTGTCCTTTCTTCCAGAATCAACATTCTTTCTTCATGTGCCCGGGTTTGCCACAATGAAAGCAGATGATTCTGCCTCTCCTTGATTTTGATCGGCCTCTCGATCTTGATCACCCTTGCCGGCCTCGATCCATTCTCCTACCACGATCAGCTAGAGCTAGAGCCTCTCCTCCCTGGTTTTCCGCAATTGACTTGCGTCGCAACTCCTCATTCATTAAACTGCTGTTGACATCATCAAACTTCAGGGTCCCTGTAGTTGCTGAAGTGCTCATAGCTACAATTAAATTTTCCCAACTGTCTGGCATAGAACACATTAACAATATGGCTCTAATTTCATCATCTAAAATGATTTTAACAGAGGCAAGTTGATTAGTAATAATATTAAATGCATTCAAGTGCTTAGCAACTGAAGCACCCTCTTTCATTTCGAGATTATAAAGCTTTTTCATCAAGAACACTTTGTTTGATGCCGTGTTCTTCTCATATAGATCATGGAGCTTCTTCCATAATCCTTCTGTCATCTTTTCTCCAGACACATTGAAATAAACATTCTTTGCTAAATATTGGTGGATTGTTGCAATCACCTTTCTATCTAGCTTATTCCACTCTTCATTTGTCATCGATGAGGGTTTCTTTGTTGTGCCCTCAATCGGCAAATACTGATCCTTTAAAATCAGTATATCCTCCATCTGTGATTTCCATAGGGCAAAATTAGCCCCGCTCAACTTCTCCATATCTGTAACTATTGTCTCCATTTCCAATCAAATTCACGCCCCAAAAGACTCCACTTAAAAATAAAACTTTAATTATTACTCTTTAAAATTTAGTAATAATGACCTTCCTCCTTTTAAAATACCCTTTTCAAAATTCCTGCTCCTTTTAAAATATACTTTTCAAAATTCCAACATATAATTATATATGTTTCATAATAAATATAAAAAACATATATAATGTTTTAACCTTTTCACATTTCACACATACATATGTTGGTTTGAGAAAAAAATTGACGTATACGCGCAAACTTGATGTAAAAGAAAAACTTACGAACACCACGTTTCAACTCCAATCTCCACGGATCTCCACGTTTCAAACTCCAGCAACACGTTTCAACATAGGTCCACGACCTTGTTTTTATTGCAGCAACTGTCTTTTAGTTCTAGCGTTCCTCAGCTATTTCTTGGACAGATCCTTCAACAACTCCAGGGGTAACAACCAACGTTTTAACGAATGCTGCCAGAGTAAGGCGATGGCACTAAGCGGCTTGCACAATGGATATTCGACCCTAGCTCCGATACTAGTTGTTAGATCAGAGCATACATAACACACAATAGATTTATACTTAGAGACTTAGATGACTGTTAGCCTCCTGCTGCAGCAGGTATTCATCTTTCATGATTGACATTTTTACATGCCAAATATGTCATACTTTGCAAAGCTGTAGTGTTCCATATTTCCAGAAGAGACCAAAGAGCAAGCCATGAAGTGTGCTAGTCCAAAGGCCACTGCTGTGTTCCAGTTTTGGAGAGTTTTTAGAGGGAGGTCCAAACAGTCTAATCTTGGTCTCCCTAGGTTTCAATTTCCTGTTTTAGAATATAGAGAATGATATCTGTCCAAACAGTTCAATCTTGGCAGATCTGTAGATAGGTAGAGAATCAAACGGACCCAACTGTTTAAATCTAGGCCCTGGCAGAAATAAGTGTAGATTTAGATAGGAAAAATTCAAAAGAAAAATTGCAAATCTGGGTTTGCAAGTCTAAGTGCACCCACCCAAAAAAAGAAGAAAAAATGTTAGAAAAGTAGGCTGGGTAGGTAGCTGTGTGGTTGCAGAATGATAATTTGTGATCAATTTTGTGGTACAAAGTGTTTTATCTTTTCAGATCACAGTGCAGGCAGTTTTCATGCAAAAGGGCTCAAAGGTGGACATCACTAACTCCCCCTTCTTCTAAATCCCCGAGTCACTTACTAACTTCCCAAAGAGGTCAATAGCTGCTTGATTCCTCTTAGTTTCATCAACATCCATATCAGTTGCCTTGGTGAAGATCTGCTTCACTCAAGGACTCCATTTCTGTACAAGTCCTTTTTCCCAAATTTAGCCTAAGGTCCCCGACCTTAGCGCTTGCTGATCACCTTCATATTAACTACTAATAGTATTATATAACTCCCTATCAGTTTCCCCCTTCCCCTACTAAAACTTTGTATATAAAATTCCCCTATGTGAATATTTCCTCCCTGGCAATATAGCCATATTTTTATAAGTCCGGGAAAAAATGGTCCATCCGGGGCTGTTTTTAGCCCATCCGTGTCTTAAAAGGGATTAATTCGACACCTGGCCAGATTAATAACCTCTCCCCTAGCCCTAAACCCTCAAAAACCCCCTCTTCCGCCCCTAAACCAAAGTTTCTGCATAAATACATTAAACCTCGCGCATTTTTAACCCAAAAACCCCCATTCCCTAAGTCTAAACTACTTGCGTGCTGTATTAAAGGGGAATATTCTGCGCATATTCCCACCCTAACCACCGTCACCTCATCCTTACCACCAGCCGTCGGATCGTCCACCCCGCAGATCGACGGTGGGCGGGCCGTCCCATCTCCAAAACGCCCGAGCATTAGCATCCGGGAGATGGGCGGTATTACCGCCGTACCTCCCGCCACGCATCAGCTCCTGGGCTGTGGCGAATCCCCCTCTGACAAAACCACTCCCCCCCAAAGGTGGTGCGCCAAAAAACCACTTATCGCCTCCTGCCCTGTGTCGTCACTGCTTACGTCACCCCCTGCACAGTCACCGCTTACGTCAACCCCTCTGCCCAGTCACATGTCGAGTCATCTGCCTGTGTGGCCCCTTGCCACGTGTCATTCCACGTCACCGTCCGTACATGATGATGTCATGCTGATGTCATCTCGCCACGTCATCATGCCGATGTCATTGCTGACGTCACCTGCCGTACAACGTCACGTCATGCTGATGTCATCAGCACTTTTTGGCGTGAAGGGCAAAAAATCGCACTTCGGAGCCCCGGAATCAGATTCTGAGGCAGTTTTAGATTTTTTGGGCCTGAATGGGGAATCTTTAGGGAATCTTTTCATTCTGCGGCCCCCAGCAAGTCCGAAAGGCACCAAAAGACCCATTTTTCTTCGCGAAGCTTGCCGGGAGGACCAGAAAACAGTTTTGAAGAAAACAGAGGCCGAACAACGACCATTAAATGATGATTTAACACACAACACGTCAGTAAAGCATCTGTTTATTGCCAAAGAGTATCAGAGGAAGAAGAGAAGCCAAAGAGTATCAGCCGAAGATTTTTTAGGGGCTCGAAGCACCTGAACATTGATGAGCCCCCCAGAAAGTCAAATCAGGAGGCGTAAGCCCATCAGAGCTCTCAAATCACCGTCAAAAGCATTCAATACCGCCGAACAGCAAGGGTGCAAAGACCAATGTGCAGTTATGATAGATGAACAACACAGAGCCACCAGGATAGACATTAACTCATTTTGATACAGCTGCCCCCAGCATAGCTCAAAGATATTTTCTTGCATTTATTTCTGGATAAGATTAGGTTAAAGTAATCAGTTTTCTGTCAGACCTGTTAGGTCGGCTGTAATAGATAATTTTGGATAAATCTTCCCTATATATACCACCCTCTGTATTGTTTAAAGGGTCGGTTGGTTGATAGTCTTCAGTGGAGACTCGCACTGTATACCTGATATATTTTCTGTAATCAAAGACTGCTGAAAGGCTTGGAGGAAAGACTGTCTGCTCTGTGTCTAATGGTTTTGAAGAAGTGAATTTGGAATTCTTGTGCTGCAACATGACTCAATAAGTTTTCCTACCTCTGTTTTTCCATTGATATACCATCTAAAATAGTAGAAAGAAAGAATAGTCTAGAATTGGTTTAACTGCCCTCTATGCTCATTTTCTGCTATTTCTTTATGTTTTCATCTGGGTTAGTAATGAATATGAATTCCCTATGGCTCATATTTCCCCTAATCCATTCATCTTTGACAGTTGTCTAGGAATTCTTAATTGCTCCTAGATAGAGCTCATTCACCTTTCCCCCTTTTAAGCTGAGTGAGAGATTCTTTGTTGCCTCTCATTCCTTATCCCTCATTCCATCCTTTTAAGCTTTAAGTGTTGTTTCATGAGCAGCTACCTTGCTCCTTATTTCTCTTGTGACCAAGAAAACGCACCAGCAGTCCGACTCCTTGACTCCACGCCCAATGGTTTGAAACTTACCAGACTATGTTTTGCCTCTCTACTTGAGACATCTTCCTTCCCACCAAAATCAAAACAAAAACCCCTGAACTCGATAACTAGCCTAAAATCATTTTCAACAAAAACTAAATCTGAAAGAGAGAGCCCTCTCTAACTGCAGGTAGGCTAGGACCTGCAGCCCAAAGTTGGTTTGTGGTTTCCTCGGCCGTATCCTTTTCTGGAGCTTAAGGACAACCTGAGTGATAACATAATGGCGACTCCGCTGGGGACCTCACCTGTTTATTACTGTAAATACCCAATTTTGACCATTTTGCCTTTCGCTTCAAAAACTTTTTGAAAAATCCCAAAACAAGAACTCAAACCCTAGAGAAAATCTCCCTTTCTTCAGGATTATTTCTTGCTTAAATCTGGTCTGTGTCGGTGGTTAGAGATCAGACCCCTCAAAATTGATTTATCCACCTAGCGACTCCACATCATCCTCATAATAAAGACTCCACTGGAGAAATGAACCCAAAAGAAATTTATGAGCAGATCAGGCTTTTGACCTGGATTATTATCCAAGAGGTCATGTTCTTTCTCCTCCATAAAATCTTACTGTACATATTGTTTGAACTTGACTTTTATGTTTTTCCCGTTGAAAATGTTGAAGAAAGCCCTCCTTGCACACCAGAACAACATCCTTTAAATGCTGCTAATGCTCACCTTATAGTCAAGGAGGACACTACTGTCAAAGCAAATCATCCTATCCCTGTTCATACCGAACCCAGTCATTTAGTCCCTGTACACAATCACGTACCTCGTAAGGTTCCTGATAGATATAAGCCACTCATTCTGCCTCCCATGCTTAATCCTTTGCCCAAAAATCATCCCATGTATCTCCCAAGATTTGATGGAGAGAATGGAGTTACTGCCCAAAAGCATATTCAGGCTTTTGAGGATTATTTAAGCATTTTTGAAGTGCAGAATGAGGATGTTAGTATTAGGCTATTTGCCCTTTCTTTGCAAAGTGAAGTTAGGACTTGGTTTAAAGCATTGCCTGAGGCAAGCATCTCAAATCTCCAACAGTTATTCAAACTCTTCCTTGATAGATGGATGATCAAAGTCAGTTTCCTTGTGCTCATAGAAGAATATAATCAGTTAAAAAGGATTCCAAATGAATCTGTTCAACAATTTTCTGACCGGTGCAATCAAGTTTATTATTCTATACCATTGAATATAAGACCTCCCCCTGATTTGGCCCTATTACATTATCCAACAGCATTTGATCCAGAAATAGAATTTCATCTGAGAGAAAGGAGCCCCTCTACTATGCAACAGATGCAGAACATGGCAGTAAATGTAGAGGTTAATCTGAAAGTTAGGGAGGGGAAGTTAAAAGCAGAAAAAGAGGATGAAATTGATATCTTTTTAAAGAAATCAGAGGAATTAAAGCAGATGTGCATGATAGAAATTAAATGTTCAGAGCACCAGAACAGATCTGTTTGGCAAAAGCAAAGTAATGATATGCATGAACAAACCTGCCACAAAACGGATGGCATATTCATACTGCCACACATGATGGAGCAGTGTCCTGATATAAACTATGAATATAATAGCTTCTCTTCTTTCAACTGTCTGCCCAAATATGATCAATATGATGATGATTGTGAGCCTAACAACCAAATCAGTCTTGCAGAGGAGTTACACCTTATTTCTGCAAAGAGCACAGTTCAGGCTCAGTTGCCTGAAACCAATGACTAGCATGCCCATTTCAGCTATTATGACGAAAAGGAGGAAAAGGCAGGAAATTTTGATTTCAGCGAAGGAACTTTACCATTTTGTTTCAAGTCTTTTCGGTTTAGTAGGGAAAACTATCATGCCATTAATCAAGTGTCACCATGTTCTGTTACTGATCAACCAGAAGAAAGTTCAGGCCCCGCTTCTAATGCATTAACACTAGATTTGCAGCCCCAAAGTGCCAGTGAATCTCAGATTGAGGAAGACTAAAAAACGGCAGCATGTGACCAGATAATCCAGCTAGACCCCCTGCCTTGTGGGTTTCAACCATCTCGGATGATTGAAGAAGAAGAAGAACGATCAGTACAAACCTGTCAAGTGCCATCTGAGCCAGCTTTCAAAAAATTACAGGTACCATCCCATGTTTTGCATAATTCATCTGATGGCAAGCTGTGTGATGAGATAAATCACTGCTCTTTTCCATTAAAAGGCTGCAAAGATCAAAATCAAGTTATTGATGATTCCCCAATTCCAAAGCATGATCGGTATCCCAAACTTTTGTACAGTTCTTTTATTCAGTCCAGCAATAATGTATATATGCTACAAGACCCTTTTGTACAGTTTCTTATTTCAGTAAAGAAGGTCAGCAGTTACCTGATCTTCTCAAAAATTAACAAAGTCATATCAGATTGCAAGATCTCCATTTTAGGTAACAACAAACACAAGCAGCAAAGACCATTCATGTTCACGATGCTTAAATGGCTGCATTGGCTGTTTCATTACACCTAACAGCAAAGTAAATGCTGGTTAGGGTAGGTAGGTAGGATTAATAAGGCAGCCGGCCAAGCAAATTTTGCAGAATACAGCAGCAATTGAATACAAGGCAGTCTGACCTGCTGTTCTTGGCTTTTCACAAAGAAAACCCATCCCCAAGTGGAGCCACTGTTAGCCTCCTCCTACAACAGGTATTCGTCTTTCATGATTGACATTTTTACATGCCAAATATGTCATACTTTGCAAAGCTGCAGTGTTCCATATTTCCAGAAGAGACCAAAGAGCAAGCCATGAAGTGTGCTAGTCCAAAGGCCACTGCTGTGTTCCAGTTTTGGAGAGTTTTTAGAGGGAGGTACAAACAGTCTAATCTTGGTCTCCCTAGGTTTCAATTTCCTGTTTTAGAATATAGAGAATGATATCTGTCCAAACAGTTCAATCTTGGCAGATCTATAGATAGGTAGAGAATCAAAGGGACCCAACTGTTTAAATCTGGGCCCTGGTAGAAATAAGTGTAGATTTAGATAGGAAAAATTCAAAAGAAAAATTGTAAATCTGGGTTTGCAAGTCTAAGTGCACCCACCCAAAAAAAGAAGAAAAAATGTTAGAAAGGTAGGCTGGGTAGGTAGCTGTGTGGTTGCAGAATGATAACTTGTGATCAATTTTGTGGTACAAAGTGTTTTATCTTTTCAGATCACAGTGCAGGCAAATTTTATGTAAAAGGGCTCAAAGGTGGACATCACTAACTCCCCCTTCTTCTAAATCCCCGAGTCACTTACTAACTTCCCAAAGAGGTCAAGATCTGCTTGATTCCTCTTAGTTTCATCAACATCCATATCAGTTGCCTTGGTGAAGATCTGCTTCACTCAAGGACTCCATTTCTGTACAAGTCCTTTTTCCCAAATTTAGCCTAAGGTCCCCGACCTTAGCGCTTGCTGATCACCTTCATATTAACTACTAACAGTATTATATAACTCCCTATCAGTTTCCCCCTTCCCCTACTAAAACTTTGTATATAAAATTCCCCTATGTGAATATTTCCTCCCTGGCAATATAGCCATATTTTTACAAGTCGGGGAAAAAACGGTCCATCTGGGGCTGTTTTTAGCCCATCCATGTCTTAAAAGGGATTAATCTGACACCTGGCCATATTAATAACCTCTCCCCTAGCCCTAAACCCTCAAAAACCCCCTCTTCTGCCCCTAAACCAAAGTTTATGCATAAATACATTAAACCCTACGCATTTTTAACCCAAAAACCCCCATTCCCTAAGTCTAAACTACTCGCGCGCCGTATTAAAGGGGAATATTCTGCGCATATTCCCGCCCTAACCCGCCGTCACCTCATCCTTACCGCCAGCCGTCGGATCGTCCGCCCTGTAGATCGACGGTGGGCGGGCCGTCCCATCTCCAAAACGCCCGAGCGTTAGCATCCGGGAGATGGGCAGTATTACCGCCGTATCTCCCGCCACGTGTCAGCTCCTGGGCTATGGCAGAGCCCCCTCTGACAAAACCACTCCCCCCCAAAGGTGGTGCGCCACAAAACCACTTACCGCCTCCTGCCCTGTGTCGTCACTGCTTACGTCACCCCCTGCACAGTCACCGCTTACATCACCCCCTCTGCCCAGTCACATGTCGAGTCATCTGCCTGCGTGGCCCCTTGCCACGTGTCATGCCACGTCACTGTCCGTACATGATGACGTCATCCCGCCACATCATCATGCCAACATCATCGCTGACGTCACCCGCCGTACAACGTCACGTCATGCTGACGTCATCAACACTTTTTGGCGCGAAGGGCAAAAAATCGCACTTCGGAGCCCCGGAATCAGATTCTGAGGCAGTTTTTGATGAGCGATTTTTTGGGCCTGAATGGGGAATCTTTAGGGAATCTTTTTTTGGGCCTAGCACAAATCGCTCATCGCTAGATTTTTTGGGCCTGAATAGGGAATCTTTAGGGAATATTTTCATTCTGCGGCCCCCAGCAGGCCCGAAAGGCGCCGAAAGACCCATTTTTCTTCGCGAAGCTTGCCAGGAGGACCAGAAAACAGTTTTGAAGAAAACAGAGGCCGAACAACGACCATTAAATGATGATTTAACACACAGCACGTCAGTAAAGCATCTGTTTATTGCCAAAGAGTATCAGAGGAAGAAGAGAAGCCAAAGAGTATCAGCCGAAGATTTTTTAGGGGCTCGAAGCACCTGAACATTGATGAGCCCCCCAGAAAGTCAAATCAGGAGGCGTAAGCCCATCAGAGCTCTCAAATCACCGTCAAAAGCATTCAATACCGCCGAACAGCAAGGGTGCAAAGACCAATGCACAGTTATGACAGATGAACAGCACAGAGCCACCAGGACAGACATTAACTCATTTTGATACAGCTGCCCCCAACATAGCTCAAAGATATTTTCTTGCATTTATTTCTGGATAAGATTAGGTTAAAGTAATCAGTTTTCTGTCAGACCTGTTAGGTCGGCTGTAATAGATAATTTTGGATAAATCTTCCCTATATATACCACCCTCTGTATTGTTTAAAGGGTCGGTTGGTTGATAATCTTCAGTGGAGACTCGCACTGTATACCTGATATATTTTCTGTAATCAAAGACTGTTGAAAGGCTTGGAGGAAAGACTATCTGCTCTGTGTCTAATGGTTTTGAAGAAGTGAATTTGGAATTCTTGTGCTGCAACATGACTCAATAAGTTTTCCTACCTCTGTTTTTCCATTGATATACCGTCTAAAATAGTAGAAAGAAAGAATAGCCTAGAATTGGTTTAATTGCCCTCTATGCTCATTTTCTGCTATTTCTTTATGTTTTCATATGGGTTAGTAATGAATATGAATTCCCTATGGCTCATATTTCCCCTAATCCATTCATCTTTGACAGTTGTCTAGGAATTCTTAATTGCTCCTAGATAGAGCTCATTCACCTTTCCCCCTTTTAAGCTGAGCGAGAGATTCTTTGTTGCCTCTCATTCCTTATCCCTCATTCCATCCTTTTAAGCTTTAAGTGTTGTTTCATGAGCAGCTACCTTGCTCCTTATTTCTCTTGTGACCAAGAAAACGCACCAGCAGTCCGACTCCTTGACTCCACGTCCAATGGTTTGAAAATTACCAGACTATGTTTTGCCTCTCTACTCGAGACATCTTCCTTCCCACCAAAATCAAAACAAAACCCCTGAACTCGATAACTAGCCTAAAATCATTTTCAACAAAAACTAGATCTGAAAGAGAGAGCCCTCTCTGACTGCAGGTAGGCTAGGACCTGCAGCCCAAAGTTGGTTTGTGGTTACCTCGGCCGTATCCTTTTCTGGAGCTTAAGGACAACACGAGTGATAACAATGACAATAACAAAGAATAATTTCAGGGATAGACAAATGGAGAAAACAACAAGATTACTCAGTCAGAAACAACGGAATAGATAAAACAATCACTGGAGAATAGAAATCACTTTGCATTACGTAACATGCCTGAACCTTGGCTTGCTTTCCTTGGCCAGAGAAATTACAAATTTATGGAGGCAGAAGAAGGATCTAGAATCTTGTATGTGATTGAGATGGAGATTTGGAATGATCTAGAAACTAATGGCAATGTAGAAAGATCTAGAATCCTACATGTGATTCTAGAAACTACTTGCGATGTAGAAGGATCTAGAATCCTGCATGAATTTGACTTCACACTTTGAAAAGATCAGAGGTGCACAACATATCAACACAACTCAGAAACAAATCTGAACACTTGCTTCATTCACAGATTCAACAGGTATATATACAAGCTGGAGAAGTTTCTGGAGATTAGTTGAGTCGGTGGCTTCCTGGAGAAGCTTCCCTGTTTTCAACAGTTTCTAGAATCAACATTAAATCGTTGTTGAACATTTGTGGCAGGTAGTTGGAATTAATTAGTTTCTTCCAACACTCCCCCTTAATTCCAACTACATATAATAAACAAGACACTATACTCTTAATGGTCATGCCTGCTGGTCTAAGTCTCAGCTAGGCTTACATAACATTTCATTTAACATTTCATTTTTGTCTTCTTGTGAAAGGGTCCATGCTTGTTCATTTGTTGATGCAACTTCATCTTCACTTTTCTTGCAATAAAATAGTGATGGAGCTTCTCCTTTCTTGATTGCAGGTTAACATTCTTCAATATTGCTTCACGTTCTTGGGACCCATACTTGTCCTTAATGCTTGCAATTTTTTCAAGTTTTGATGCTTCTTCCTTATTGTCAATATCTGCACACTCAAAAACAATGTTAGATTCATAAACAAAACCATATTGATTTTTGTCATTGTGCGTTTTGGAAAAACCTTTGCTTCCTTCATCTTTCTTTGCTGAAATAGTTGGTTGAGTCATGTCTTCAACCTCTTTCGCCAATTTTGTTACTGCAAACATGTTGTCCTGCATTTGATTGGTGTATGGAGGTAGGCAACTCTTCTCACCAAACAACAACTCATCAATAAGATGCTTTTCATGCATCATGTTTAAACACTCATCATGGGATACATAATTGTCATCAAATTTGACTTCATAGTTTTCTGCATCATAGGTAATTTCTTTACTATCACATGCTACACTATTTTCAGTTAAAGACATACTTTCAGCCTTAATCCCAGCTATGATACTTTCAACACAATCACTTTTAGCTACAACACCTTCATCAACTTCAGCTTTCTCACTACCCTCCATACTTTATTTCATTTCAAGAATATCCCAAAATATTTTTGCATCATGTATTTCACCAAATTCATACAAAATATTAGACAAAATGTTTTCATCTAAAGCTGATATGATGAGAAATAATGCTATTGCACTTCTACACTTATCATCCAAATTCATAGAAGTTTCTTGGACAAATTTCCATAAATCTACTGAACCAAGCAATCCTTCCATTTTAATTGCCCAAAGCTTAAAATTTTTACCTGAGAAAATTGGCAGAACTGGCATTAATCGTTTCAGTATTGCATCAGTATCTTCAAATTCTTCTATCTGATTCAGATCTTCATTAGGCTTAAATTCTGGAAACATTTCTAATTCTTCTGCAACTTCTGCCATTTCATTATTTTTCTTCAAGTATTTCAGTTTTCTCCGTGATTGTTTGAGTCTCTTTTGCTTACCCATCACTCTAATCATAGAGTCAAATTCAAAAATAATTTGCAGTAAATTCAGACATCAAGGAGACCATTCTTATATTTCCAAGCTCATTACATCAAAGCGAAAATCATAATGCATACATAATATGACCTTTATATCAAAGCAGATCCCCATATAAGTAGCAATTCTACTGAACAAATTTTTACGACAAGATAAATCAATTTCGCTTAGGCTGCTGACCTCACCTAAAGGATCCAGATCACCACAACTCGTGCAGTAGAAAGAATATTTCCTGCGTATTAATCCTTTCTTCCCAACAAAAATGGATCAAAATGATCAACAAGATAATTCCCAGCTCATTAAATCTAAGTGAGCCTTGCAGCATCCACCAATCTTGCTACTGTCAAATCCAAATTCACAAATTGGCTAAAGGCACAAATGCCATACCTGGGAAAATGACGCTTTGTATCATGAATATACATTCACTGCCATTTTTTTGCATAACCGCAGAAGTCAAGAATCATATACATCTTTCTCTGCAAAACCCCAGTCTGCTCAACACAGCAAGCAACTTTCACGGCTACCCACAGCTTTTACAGTGGGCTCTCCACAGCTACCCGAGGCACGCCCTTGGCAGCCTCACAACGGCTCACAACTCCACAGCACCTTCGAGCCTCACTCTACTTCGAGCTCCACAACGCCTTCGACACAATGTGCAGATGCCAACAAAACAATGGCACATCAACAGATCGAGATTTCTTAATGCAAGAAATATGGGGCAAACTCCACGTTCTTCCATGCAACAAGAATTTTTCCCGCAACAGTAATTAAAGTAATACTTGGTTTGGGCCAACGAACATTGCTCCTCACGCTTCCGCTGTGCAATACTTCTTGGCAGCACTCACAGCCACCTCAAGTGCTCCGATACCATATCACACACCCTCAGCTCAAACAGGTTCACTCTTCAACAGCAGATCCGGCCTCACGCAGACACCACTGGGCCTTCCTCACGGCTCACCTGCGCTCTCACCCAAGCTCTGATACCATATAAGCGTTCAGAGGCGCACAACGCTCAAGCACAACACAGAACTATTGAACACCAGAACATGAGAACTTGCTTTCATTGATCAGATATATATACATGCAGGAGAAGTTTCTGGAGCAGGTTCAGTCGGTGGCTTGTTGGAGAAGCCTCCCCCATTGTCAATGTATCCGCCGACTTCTAGAACAACGGCTGATTTCTAGATACAACATTAAATAATTGTTGAATATCGCTGACAGGTTGTTGGAATTACTTATGGTTTCTAACACACTTAACATTTACTAGCTTTAAATGATATTTTATTATGACTCAAAAATATAAATGGTAGCAAATTCCAGACTCTAGTCCAAATAACCACAACTCCATTAAAATAGTCCCCATCAAAACCTCTACTTCCTTTTCGTTTTTAACTCAAACATAAAACTTAATAACGAACCTCATAGAAAAAAAATTCATGCAAACATATCGCTATAAAATCCGAACTCAAAAAATTCATAAAAACCTAATCATAATCACTATAAAATCCAAACTCAAAAAATTCATAAAAACCTAATCATTATCCAATCCAAACTCAAACGTGAACCATGTGACTTCGTTCAACCTCACGAAAGGCATGCTCCTGATGTCATATAAAGAGATCACATTATTTTCCCAACGCCGTAACCAATCGTAATTATTTTCACTGACTTTCGATGCGTCTTATTAGTGGATTTCGATGGGCCATCAATCCTCCTTTCCGGATATTGGCTTCTATATCGAAAGATCGGTGGGACTACGAATCGAGAAAATCGTTGGGCTTTAGTCGAGATGTGATTTAGGGATTAGGATGGGTTCACCCTATAAAATATCCAGGTTCAAACTACATTCGGAAGGCGAAAATTATTTTTACTTTTTAATTCTATGATTAAATGTATTTTCTTTGAACATTTAATTGTATGATTAAACTGCTTTAAATATTATTTAATTGTGCAAATGTTTCTTCATAATGATTTTTTTAATTGTATTTAAATTTTAATTAATTTAAAATATTTTCTTTATCTAATTCTAATATTAATATTAAATTTAAATAAGGCATTAACCTAACTAAATGATATAAAGATTATTCTTAATTTTAATTATTTTTCCCTAATTTTAATATTAAGTTTAAATCAAACACTAAGCTAATTATTTAGGAAAATGATTTTCAATAATTAATTTGCACATTTATTAAAGTTTGGATAGGTGGTGACAAACCATATTATACTTATCATGGAGTATACTTGGGTTTGACAAGGGTAGTATAGGGTTTAGTGCTTTTTTAGATGTTGTTTCTTCCCAAATTATCTCATGATCACATGTCGTCTTCACCACTAAACTCATTCACAATGGCGTTTGACATTACTGTTGGTTTTGATTTGTATAAAGAGTCGTGATGCCTCGACTTGCCATCTTCTATGCCTGCATTTTTGGGTAAGTAGAAATTACTAATATGCTTTGGTTAATTTCCTTGTTTTGACTTCATTCTTGGTCTCTCTATCTTTGTTTGGGAGTATTAGCACGCTATTCTAGTTTCTTCCCTCCCCCTTCTTCAGGGGTCCATTGTCTTTTTCGATGTCCCTCATTTACCTTATATCCATATTTGTGGAAGTTTGGTTTGTTTGTAATCCTTAGTGGATTCCTTCACCCAGTCTCCTCCGGGCCATGTCACTAGTTCACTCCTGTTGTGCGTTTGCCTTCCACCATGCCACATCTTCGAATAGGTTAGGGTCATTCATGCACATTAATGTAGCAAAGCACAAAGGAATTAATACGTATCTACTAGGATCAGAATCCATAGGCAACCATGAACGAAATCAATATCATAGAAACAAAAGCCAAGGTGTAGAGGCAATTTATCAAGGAGGAGGGTTGAATAAAATGTGGGAAAATGGGTCCTTGACATTAGTACTAGTGGAGGTTGTTATAACATATATCTCCAAACAATGGATATTTATTAACAAGTAAAGAAAATTATGAGAAATGTGTCGGTGGAGAGAAGTGAAGCTCAATAGGAGATTCTTCTTTGCATAGATGCTCTTCAATTAAAAATAAAAAAACTAGACAACGGAATGTCTCTGCTAGATAAAAATATTGTAGATCTAGGTTTCTCAACCTATGAGAAAGAAGCAAAGAATCTAAAGACAATTTGAGTGAACTCTCCATCAAATTAAGATATTCAAATCGAAAGTGATTGTAGATCTAGGTTTCTCAACCTATAAGAAAGAAGCAAAGAATCCAAAGACAATTCGAGTGAACTCTCCATCACATTAAGATATTCAAATCAAAAAATTTTATTTCACTTTCGTTAAAAAGTGAATTTAGACTAGATATAAGTATAAGCTATATAATAGTTCTTGCGATGATAAAAAAACTCATAAATTTATTTTATTATATTATTTTTGATAACATAATAATATAGACAAACACTATACTCTTAATAATAAACCAATAAACAAAAAAACTTATTAGTGAATCAAAATATAATAGAAATATTTAATTTAAAAAAAAACAAATCTCTTTTATTTTAATAATAAATAAATTTAATTTAATTTTAATAATAAATAAATTTAATATATATTTTTATTAATATAAAAGAAAATTATATATATATATATATATATATATATATATATATAGATATATATAGATAAAATCTATATATATTTTGGAAAGTTTAGCAAGATTATATTTTCAATATGTTTAATATATCACTCTGATTAGGGCGGGGAATTGAACCAGTAATTTCACATTTAAGAGTATTTTAAGAGAACTCGCAATCACCATTCATCCAAAATCGAATAAACTAAATTAATATATTTTTTATTAATATAAAATAAAATAAAAATTATATTCATTTAAAAAAATATAAAAAATACATAGTTCAAACCAATTCCTATTATAACTTCCACCATTATTGCTTATAGCTACCTAAGATGTCCAATTGGCCATAAAGTTCCAAATTGTCTTTATCTTATCCCAAACACGAGCGAGTGAATATGTAACAAGCACAAGATTGAGTGGACATGTACTAAGCACTAAGATTGCTTTCCTAGTACCACTTATTCAAGTTCCACCAAGATCACTAATAACCGCATAACATGTCCAATTGGCCCATAAAGTTCCAAATTGTCTTTATCTTATTAAGTAGGGTGGACATGCAATAAAGACAAGAGTGACTTCAAGTGCAACCTGCTTTTAATGAAAACAAAGCATATATACCATCTTTGGAGACATTATTATTTAAATATCTTTTTGTAACTGTTAGTTTATATAGGAGTTTTGAAATCATTAAAAGATAAAGAGTTGGATGTCATAAAGGTTAAGTATTTAATATTATTTTGATAATCAAAATATTTATATTATTATTTAATTTTAAAATTTAGAATATATAATTAATTTTTATTATATATATATATATATTAAATGATAAAATAATTATTGATAATGGAAATTTATGTTGTTTAGGGAGTAGTGGTCATTTCTTTACATCCCAGTTTTTATATTTATTTGGATGAACATGTCTCTCGATACAACTTAATTTTGATGAGATTGCCAAATTTCCTCTTTATGTACTTATCACATGTGGATGTTTGGATGTTTTGATGATTTTTGAAAATATTTTTTTGTAGATTTCTTAAATTGACTCTAGTCACCATGAAAAAGGAACAATCACCTTTCCCATATTATGTGTAAAGATCAATTTGAGTAAAGTCCTATTATATCACACCATGGCACAATGTAGGGATGTAGTTAGTACCAAGTCTTAGAATAATCCATATGAAAGATTCTTATTCAACAATGTTAATCCATCATGATTTTTTTTGATGACGATTAAAAGGATGACAAACTTCACTAAATCAAGGATGAAAAACTTTACTAAATCAAGGGGTTTTGGAAAAAAATCTTTTAGTGCTTATGGATTATATACATAGTCTAAAGCCATCACACAACCCTTATAAAATAATATTTGGCTTATAAGTGTGATGAAGGATGGTTCTCGAGACTTTAGACATAGTTTGAGGAGGAACATCAATGTATTAAGGCCTAAACATATTTCTAGTGCTCGCAAATTATGCACACATTCCAAATTTATCCCATAGGTCATACAAAGAGAATCTTCAACCTACAAGTGTTATGTGTGTGCCATTGTGATGTTTTGTGTACTAAGGATAGTTCTTAGATTCTTAGATATAGAGAAAATGGAAACACCAATGCCTTAGTGCCTAAAAGAGACTTTTAGTGCTCAGGGACTACATGCGCATGATCAAAAGCACAACACAAACCCTATAAAATGAATATATATCCTACACGTGTCTTATGGGCGGCTATGAGAGGTTTTGTACACCAAGAATAAATATCACCCTATGTAATACACCCAATGACCTTTATACACCAATTGAGGTGATTGACCACCTCATAAAAAACTCAATTACATAATATGAGATTTCAAATGTAAAAAATGATGTAATCATCAAGAATAATTAAATTTATGAATCTTTAACTATGAATTCAAGTGTTTCATTGTAGTTCATTTTACAATTAAAAAATTTAAACTCCTTTTGGTGAAAGCAAAATTAAAAATAACCATTCATTCACAAATAGGTAACAATAATAAACTTTTTCATATTAGTAAATAAGGAAGAAGAACTCATCTTTTTATCCACTAATATGTTATAAACAAAGTATATTCCATCCAATCACAAGCTCTCTATCAAACATGAGCTTTATATCACACATAAACTCTCTATAATAAAGGCTATCTGCCAAAACTACGAATCCACAAGGGTAAAATTATATAACTTATCTCTAATTTCTCTTGTATAGCCTAATTCCCAAAATTTTCAAAATAGTTTCCCATTACAATATTACGAATTAATTGACCCCTCTTCCATTTCAACTTGCACAACAATAGGAATGGGATCCTATTCACTGCTAAATAGCCTCTCAAGCCACCACACTTCCATTTGGTATTGTAACCTAAGTTAATCAATGGATCTCCACTATAAGGAATAAAGGATGTTTCAAGTATAACTAATTTCCTCATTTATCTCAAGAAATGACTAGAAATGTTGTGCTAATTTTTCCATAGTTTAATAACACCATTTTCTCATAATTTCATAATAACAATACTATAACACTCTAAGAAAAACCAAAGGGAAATAATGAATAGGAATTAATTTGCATGCAAATGAGATTTAGGTAAAGGAGATACCATGTGTCTTCATAAGAATATCTATCTCTTCTATGGGTAAATAATCTCAACCTAAGTGAATGGTTTAATAAATATAAGTAAAACTTAATACACATATTTGTAACATAAACAAGCTTACATGTATCTTAAGTCTAGATCTACTCAAATCTCAAAAGTGCAAACTTTTTCTCAAATTTTGCATTCAAAAAGAGGAAATTAAAAATCTGGAATTAAGATGGATCATTTTGAAAGATATGTAAGATTTAATTAATAAGCATATAAAAATTAGTATTTCATAATATATATTTTTTTCATTTATATATATATATATAATCAAAGCTATTCTTATCATTATAAAACATGAAGATATATGTATTATCAATATTTTAATAATTAAAAAATAAGAATATTTCTACCTATAGAAATAGTGAAATTTATATAAACATAAATAATATTATTAAGAACTAGCATAATTTTTTTAACAGTAAAAAGGATATCTGGAAATTTGGTAACTTTTAAAGATATATATCATCTTATTCATATCAATTTTTTTTGTTATTTTTTTAGAATGATACATTGGATATTTTTTTAACAGTAAAGAGGATATCTGAAAATTTGGTAACTTTTAAAGATATATATCATCTTATTCATATCGAATTTTTTTGTTAATTTTTTAGAATGATACATTGGATGCACATGATAGTCTTTACTCAGCCTCACTCCGAACAAATTTGTTGGCAAAGAGAAAAATGCAAAAACTAAAAAATGACTTGCCAAGCTTTACGTAGTAGCCAAAACAAACAACCCACAGAACCCAAAAAAATAAAACAACCAACCATCATCATGAAACTTGAGATAATTTTGGCGCTGGTTCCTTAGTAAAGAGGCTAAACGATCTATATCCCATTAATATTGATACAAATCATTCAGAGAAACAATAACTTCGTCGCTGTCATCGTAATATTGTTGTCTCATATCCTCTAACATCGCTATTATATTTTGCATCTATAAATCTATTGAATCAAAATACAATGGCAAGATCACATGACTCGGTGACTGGGCCTAATCATGCTCCAGTTCTCCCCAACTCGACTCTCACTACCCCTCTTCAATAACTGAAACACTTTATATATATATATATATATATATATATATATATGGCCAGGCTATTGGATTTAATATATGCCCAATTTCTCCCTAATTCAACTCTCACGAACCCTCTTCGATAGCTGAAGCACTTATATATATATATATATATATAACTTAAAAGTTATATATAGTGGATGATAATAATTCTACTATTGAATTTAGGCTTCTGTGATCCATATCAATTTAGAGAAGAATCTTCGACTAAAATCACATAGAGATGACGTGTTTCGAACCAACTAGTGTGATTAATCATCAAGACAAATTCGAAACGCGTCGACAAAAAAATTATCTCTATATGATTTTAGCTAAAAATTCTTCTTTAAATAATTCTACTCACAAACTTCTCAATTTAAAAACAAAAAAATCTTTGCAGTTTGGGCAAAAGTCCATGCATTACCGTCCCAAAGTCCATGCATTACAGTCCTATCTTCTCTTCATTCAATACCCAGACAAAATGTGAACAAAACTTTTGAGAAATAAGTGATCACACATGCGAAGACTTCCATCGTTACCGTTATCCAACAGCAGGAAAGGCATGCTCGTGCTGTTCAACCTAATATGAAGAGATCACATTATTTTCCGAATGATTCGACGCCGTAACTAATCACAATTTTTTTCATTGACTTTTGATGCGTCTTATTAGTGGGATTTCGACGGGCCATCAACCTCCATTTCGGATAGACTTCTAAATCGAAAGATCGGTGGGACTGGGAATCGAGAAAATCGTTGGGCTTCAGTCGACCTGTGATTTAGTGATTAGGATGGGTTCACCATGTAAAATATCCATGTTCAAACTATGTTCGGAGTGCGAAATTCATTTTACTTTTAAAAAGTTTTTAATGGTATAATTAAATTTATTTTACGATTAAATTGCTTTCAATATTATTTAATTTTGTAAATTTATTCATTATGGTTTTTCTACTGTATTTAATTTTTAATTAATTTCAAATATTTTATTTATCTAATTTCAAATTGGGTATCAAGCTAACTATTTATGAAGATGATTTCCAACTAAATAGGTGGTTACAAATCACATTATACCTATCATGCCGTATACTTGGGATTTAAAGAGGGTGGAATAGGGTTTAATGCTTTAGCTATTATTGTTCCTCCCAAATTGTCTCATGATTGTATCTAGTTCTCACCACCTCATTCATTCACAATGGCATTTGTCAATTTTGTTGGTTTTGATTTGCATAAAGAATCGTGATGCCTTGGCTCGCCCTCCCCCACTTTTGTAGTTTTGGGTAAGTAGAATTTGCTAATATGTTTTGGTTAATTTCCTTGTTTTGGCTTCATTCTTGGTCTCTCTATCTTTGTTTGGGAGCATTAGCACACAACCCTAGTTTCCTCCCTCCCCCTTCATCATGTGTCCATTGTCTTTTTCGACTTCCCTCATTTACCCTATATCCATATTTGTGGAAGTTTGGTTTGTTATGTAATCCTTAGTGGGTCCCTTCCCCCCGACCATATTACTACTTCACTCTTGCTATATGTTTGAATTCCATCGTGCCACATCTTGGAATAGTTCAAGGTTGTTACGATCATCATGGGTGTTGGGGTCATTCATGCACACCGATGTAGGCAAACACAAAAGACTCAATAACTATCTACTAGGATCAAATTCCACATGCAACCACGAATGGAATCAATATTACAAAAACACAATCCAAGGTGGAGAGGCAATTCATCAAGGAGGAGATTGAAGAAAATGTGGGAAAATGGGTCATTGACATTGGTACTAGTTGAGGTTATTATGACATAAATCTCCAAATAATGGATCTTTATTGGTAAGTAAAGACAACTATGGAAATTTTATTGGTGGAGAAAAGTGAAGTTCCATAGGAGATTCCTCTTTGCATAAAAGCCCTTCAATTGGAAGTCAAAATACTAGACATCAAAATGTCTTTATTGGCTAAAAAGATTGTAGATATGGATTTCTCAACCTATGAGGAAGAAACAAATAATCCAAAGACAATTTAAATGGACTAGATTTTACTAGTGTGTTGTTCAAAACCAACATAGATCTATGTCAACTCTAGTTCTACCAAGAGATCAGAGGAATCAAATCTCTGGATGTGCAATCTTTTCCTCAAATTTTAAACTTAAAAAGAGTTGCATATTGAGAGATTTGATCCTTCTTGACACTTGGTATATCTACAATTAAGATGAATCTATGCTACTATTAACATGTTTAAATTAAAAGTTTTTATTTTACTTTCATTAAAAAGTGAATTTATATCTTCAACTAGATGTAAATATAAACAATGTAATAGATATAAATGTAAGTTACATAATAGTTCTCCTAAATTTATTTGATTATATTAATTTAATAACATGATACTACAAACAAACATTATATTCTTAATAATAAACCAATAAACATGAAATTATATCTTTCTAATTAATCAACTTATAATATAACCATTTAACTTAAAATTTTCAAATCCAAACTTATATTTATATTATATAAACTTAATATTGAACTATAAATAAATATAAATTTAATATACATTAATAAATTAAAATTATATATATTTATATATAATTTTAAATTTAATATATATTAATAAATTAAAATTATATATATTTATATATATAAATATAAAAGACATTTTTCCTATATTCAATTTCCACCAATATCACTTATTGATACATAACATGTCCAATTGGATATAAAATTCCAAATTGTCCCCAATTGTCTTTATCTTATTCCAAATAGGGTGGACATCTAATAAACATAAGATTTCAAGTGCAACTTTCTTTTTAGATAAGATAAAAACAAAGTATTGATACCATCTTTGGAGACATTATTCTTTAAATGTCTTTTTATAACTCTTAAATTATGGGAATCTTGAAATCTTTAAAAAATAGAGTTAGATGTTATTCAAACAAAGTATTGATACAATCTTGGAGACATTATTCTTTAAATTTATTTTTATAACTCTTAAATTATGGGAGTCTTGAAATCTTTAAAAAATAGAGTTAGATGTCATTCAAAAGATAAAGGTTAATTATTTAAGATTATTTTGTGAGTTAAAAGATATTAATATATTATATTTTTAATTGTGTAAAAAAATTTACACTCATTTTTTTATTTATTTATAATAATAAAATAATTATTGATTATGGAAATGAATGGCTTTTAGGATTCCAATTGGACGAACATGTCTCTCATTTTGATGATGAGATTTCCAAATCCCCTTTTGATGTACTTACCGCATAGGTATGTTTTTGCTGATGTTCGAAAATATTTTTTATAATATCTTAAAATTCATTTTAGTTAACCTGAAAAAGTAATCATCACCTTTACCATATAAAGGGTTATTAGATCACACCATGGTACAATTTGGGAATGATAGTTCGATAATGTTTATTCATCAATTTTTTTTTCTAACGGGTTTTGGAAAAAAACTTTTAGTGCTCATGAATTATATACATGGTCTAAAGCCATCACACAATTTCTATAAAAGAAAATGTGGTTTATATACATGGTCTAAAGCCATCACACAATTTCTATAAAAGAAAATGTGGTTTATAGGTGCGATAAAGAAGGTTCTTAAGACTTTAGACATAGTTTGAGGAGGAACATCAATATCTTAATGCTTAAGACATATTTCTTAGGCTTATGTACACAAATTAAATTTATTCCAAAAGTCATATAAAAATAAAATTCATTTTACAAGTGTTATGTGTGTTACGTTGATGTTTTCTGTACTAAGGGAAGTTCTTAGGTTCTTAAACATAGTGCAAAAAGAAACACCAATGTCTTAGTGCTTAAAATGAGAATTTAGTGCTCATGGACTACATGCACATGATCAAAAGCCCCACACAACCTCTATAAAATGAGTATTTATCCTAGATGTGTCTTATAAGTGGCTATGAGAGGTTTTATACACCAAGGGTAAATATTGAGGCCCTAACTGATATACCCTGCCACCTTTATACACCAATTTAGATGACTGAGTATGTCATAAACAACCCAATTACATAATCTAGGATTTCAAATGCAAAAAATGATGTAATCATCAAGAAGTAATTAAAATTTAGGAACCTTTAACTATGAATGCAAGTTTTTCATTGCAATTCATTTTACATAAGAAAATTTAAACTCATTTTAGTGATTTAAGAAAACTTCAAAACAAGCATTCATTCATACATAGGTAAAAACAATAATATTTTCATATTAGTAAATAAGGAAGAAGTACTCATCTTTCTAGGAATTATCCACCAATATGTTACAAACAAAATACATTCCATCCAACCACAAGCTCTCTATCAGACATAAGATTTATATCACATATAAACTCTCTATAATAGAGGTTACCTTTGAGCCAAGACTATGGATCCACAAGGGTAAAATTATATAAATTAGCTCCAATTTCTCTCATACAGCCGAATTCCTAGAAATTTCAAGATAGTTTCCCACTACAACATTCCCAATCAATTGACCCCTCTTTCCTCTCAACTTGCACAACACTAGAAATGGGATATTCTTCATTGCTAAATAGCCTCTCAAGCCACCCCACTTCCATTTCGTGTCACAACGTAAGTCTATGAGTGAATCTCCACTATTAGGAATGACAAATGTTTCAACTAGAATTATTTTTCTCTTTTATCTCAAGAAATAACTAGAAACTTTGCGATATTTTTTTCATAGTTTAATGACACTTTTTTCTCATAATATCGTAATAAGAATACTATGATAGTCTAAGCTTAGAGAAGAAAAACCAAAGGAAAATAGTGAATATAATTAATTTGCGTGCAAATGAGACTTACATGTAAAGTAGATACCATGTGTCTTTGTAAGAGATATCTCTTTTTTGGGCAAAGAATATCAACCTAAGTGAATGGTTTACTAAACATAAGTAAATTTAACACATCTTTTTTTTAACAACTTCAGATGTTGAGATTTCTATTCAAAAGGAAAATGGAGCAAGCTCCCATTACAGATAGTTTTTTGGAGATTAACTCGCTTTTAGAGGAAGAAGAGGGAGTGCAGTCCCAATTACCCCGAGCATTGGATCCAAAATTGCCCAGATTTTCTACTACATTCTGCTTATATTGTCTTACAAACTGATTAAGCAAAAATTTACATTTACATAACATGTGAAAAACTTATGATAATTGTTGAGAATGTTGCATTAGTATCACTGATGTGATCTTCTAGAACTGATTGACTGATGATTCTTGCTGAGACTTGATCCCGCTGCCCTATATCCTTCACTATTTTGCAGAGCTGATCTATCATAAATTTATTTTCTCTGCATACTACGCACTTGTCATTTTGGGAAGCTCTATCAAGAGGATTCATTTCCATTGCTGAGCAGAGGGATGGCTTAGCTCTTCTATGATGTCTGGAGATAACAAGGGATCGCTTCGACAGGGAGGAGGATGAGAGATCCGCAGAGAGTGTTCCCTGTTGGTAGATATTGAATAAGATGACAAAGGATGAGAGATGAGGCAGAGAGCAGCTTGGAGGCGATGAGACAAGCAAAAGAACGCGAGGGATGTTGGATAGATGGAAAGCAGGCTACGAGAGAGGGAGTGAAAGGAAAACAAAGAAGCAAAGGGAGGTTGATGCGCAATGGGATACACAGATGAAGGGGAGAAATCATAACTGAAGGGGGAGAGGAAGCCACAACAGAAGATGAAGGATGGAGCAAAAAAGAGGCAAATATAAAGGAGAAAACAAAGGATAGGTTGAGGAGAGGATAAGGTCGATGAGGAGTCACGAGAACACTAAATGAGCTCGTCAGACTTGGAAATCGAGCAAGAGAAGGAGAGGGGTACGAGAAGGATTTGAGAGAGATATGTTTTCAGAGAAGGAAGATTATTTATAGTTTTAGTCAAATTCCTATCCATATATCAATGTGACAATGACAGGATTGGTCTAAAGGATATTTTATGGAATTGTAATATGTATAATGTCATGAAGAATATGAGATTCACCAGAAGGCCATGCCACTGCCGAGTTGGCTTGGGTGTCACTTGAGTTGTTGTTTTCTCTCAGAATGTGCTTGAAGATAACTTGGCCCAAATTTAACATATTTTGTCTGATTCTTGTTATGGATTGGCACAAAGCAACATTTTCTAGCTTTTTTTTTTAACCATAGCTTGAATGATTATAGTCGAGTCACCCATTATGACTGGATTCTGAATATTCCTTTTTTTTAGGATCATTGTGCCCAAAAACAAACCATAGGCCTCTGCCCTGTTGTTTGTGTTTTTTCCAAGTCCCCATTCATAGGTGATAGGGTTAATTCCACCTGGTTCTAGGAGGATGCCACCATCTCATGATTTACCTTGATTTTACTTTGAAGCGCCATAAAAAAAGGCAGGGTTTGTTTAAATTTTTCATCCAAAGGATGAATTCTTTATTTTTTAGCTTAATTTTCCAATTCTGAAGTGATGGCTTTAAATTGGGGGTGCTTGGCCAATTAGGCCTGCTAATTGCATAGCTGATCCAACTTCTCTCCTCTTGCTGTAGATGATTAGTGTCAATTGGTTTCATTCCTTTTGAAGATAGGAATTCAGATGTAAGACCCCAAGTCCTAGACAATACTTTGCCGATGACTGGAGGGCGGTCATTGAAAATTTGTTGGTTTCTTGCTAACCAAAGCTGCCAGCACAGGAAGGAAGGGAGACTTGTCCAATACCTTTTGATGGAGTACTTTTTTTTAAGAGAGTAGGGATATTCCCTTTTCCAAGCTATAAAGAAGTCATTAAAAGGCTAGGATAGATTCAGATCGATCTCCAGGGGACTTACTAGGAGGTTCCAACATTCTTTTGCAAAGGGACAATCGAGAAAGAGGTGTTGAATTATTTCTTCAGCCATTAAGAACAAAGGGCACCCGAAGGGCCCTGAAAATCCCTTTTTTTTGAGATTATCCGTAGTTAGGAATTTTCCTTTTAGTAGAGTCTAGATGAATATTTTTACCTTTGGCAAGCTTTCATTTTTACACACTGTTCTCCAAGATGCCCAATCCTGTTTATCTTGTTGTGCTTGAATAGTCAAATATCTTGATTTCACCGAATACTCTCCTCCATTAGGATCCCATATAAATGAATCTTAGGAATCTTGATTAATTGGGGAAGCTCCCTTGAGAAGGATGATTAAAGAGTCCCATTCTTTTTTGAGGTTTTGAGGGAGGATGGGGATCTTCAAATCTGCCCAATTATTGTTTTTCCAAAGGGAGATTGCTTCCAGTGTGCTTATTCCCTTTGAGCTCATCCATCTTCTTAAATTTTGGAGATTTGAATGAGTGGCTAAGGGAGGGTTCACCATTATTCTATCTTCCCATAATTTAGTACCTTTTCCATTCCCAATGAGTTTAGATGTGTGCTCCTTGATGAGAGGGAGGAATTTTTTGACTAGTTTCCAAACTTGAGATCATGAACTGATCAGGGTGCCTTCTACTAAAAGGAGATATTGAGCATAATTCATATACTTAGATTCTAAGACTTGATTCCACCAGCAGTCCTTCCCTGTGATAAGCCTCCATGCTATTTTTTCCCCTAGAGCCAAATTCAAATGAGCAAGGGGTCTTATGGACATACCTCCTTTTTCATATAGCAATGTTACTTGATCCCATTTTACTAAGTTGAGCTTTTTAAATTTAGATTTCCATCCTTTCCATAGAAATCCCCTTATTATTAAATCTATTTTCTTATGTATCCTAGCTGGTGCTAAAACTTCTGCAAATTGATAGATTGGGAGAGATGTGAGCATTGACTTAATTAAGATCACTATGCCTGCTAAGTTGAGCCAATTCATCTCCTAATTTTGTATATTTTTTTTCATTTTCTCAATGTGGTTGTTCCATAGTTCCTTCTCCAGGATTTATTTAGATATAGGGAGTCCTAGATAGAGGAAACGACTCCATCTTGCTTGAAAGGGAATGTCCAAAATCCAAGATATTCATTGAAGAGTGCGTGGAGGCACATTCCAACCATAGATTGTACATTTTTTTTTGTTTAGGAGTCCTCCTGAAACCTCAATGAAATTATTCAGTACTTTTTTAATCCTTAGGGCTACTATGCAAGAAGCCCCTCCCATCAATAGTGTATCATTTGCAAATAATGATTGATTGATGCTTTTGACTCCATAGGTTATAGAGGGGCCAGTTAATGTGCGTTCTCTTCTGCACTTTTCAAGAGTTCTGCTCAATGAGTCTGTCATTATTATATAAATAAATGGAGATAAGGGGCATACTTGTCTCAATCCCTGGGAACTTTGGAAGAACTCACTCGACCTTCCATTGATCAGAGGGGCAATCAATGGTCCTACTGTGCAAGTTATGATTAATTCTATTATCTCACTTGAGAATCCAAATTTCTTGAGGACTGCTGATAGGAAGGATAAATTAACTCTATCAAATACATTTTCCATATCTAATTTTATAATGATGCCCTGCTCTTTCCTTGATACACTTGAGTGCAATGCTTCTTGGACTATCATAATATTGTCCATGATCTGTCTGTTAGAGATGAATCCTCCTTGGTTTTCTAAGATTAGATCAGGGAGGAGAGGCTTTATTCAATTGGCTAGGATTTTTGTGATTATTTTATAAGAGGAATTACACAAGGAGATTGGTCAGAATCGACTAAATTTGGAGGGCCTTTCTTCTTTTGGGACAAGAGAAACGTAAGAAGAGTTGGTGAAACCTCCTAACTTCTTTTTCCTAAAAACATTTCTTATCATTCTTATAAAATATTTTTTGATAATGTGCCAATTGTAACGATAGAATGCAATGGAAAATCCATTGAGGCCAGGTGCTTTGTCCAGATGAAGGTCCCACATAGCTGATTGGATCTCATTCTCATCAACTTATTTAGTGAGTTCAAAGTTGATTTCTTCACTTATTTTATTGGGAATATGCTGGATGAAGGTTCCATAGTCTAAATTTGCTGAATCTACTGTTAGAAGCTTTTTGAAATGGCTGTAAGCTTCCTTTTTCAATGCTTCTTGACCTCTAATTTCTCTGTCTTCTTCAACCTTTATATTGTCAATCTGATTTATGATTCTATGCATCTTTGTTGAATTGTGAAATAAGGATGTGTTTTTATCTCCCGCCTTCAGCGAGAGGTTGCGAGATTTTAATCTCCATTCCTCTTCCTCTACTCTGTTCTCTCTATATATTAGCAATAAATTTTATTTTCCTAAAATTAACTTTCTTTTGTTTCTTCCAGGTGTTCTTTTGTTACTTGAACTATTTCCATTGTTTTTAATAATTCTTCCTTCATTTCCTTCCGCAATATTTTTAGTTTGGTTTCCAAAACAAAATTTGGAGAACCTGTAATCTTTTGGGACCATACCTATGTTGTTATTTTTTTAACTTCCTCGTTACTATTCCATGAAGGGAAATATCGAAATGGTATAGGTCCCAGATTCCCCATAGTCCCTAGGGAGATTACCACTGGCTTGTGATCAGATGCTGAAGTGTGGACTATTCTAGAAATGATTGAGCTGAAGTTTGTTAATATGTTATCCTGGATTAGGATGTAGTCTAACCTTTCTTTTATATTTCTTTTGTTGATTATTTTATTGCTCCATGTATATTTTCCGTTATTGGGAGGAATATCCAATAGGTTATAGGATTCCATAATGTTTTCAATGGAGTCCCTTGATGGATCAACATGAAAGGACCCTCCAAACTTCTCATCAACATTCAAGACTAAGTTGAGGTCTCCTCCAACTATGATGCTTTTGTTTTGTACCTGGGATAAGATATCTTTGAGAGAATTCCAACATACTTTTTTCTCTTTATAGTGATTTGGCACATAGATATTAATCATGCAATATTGCTCATCATTGATTTTATTTCTTTGGTCAGTTTTAATCCAGTGCTGATATTTTAGTTGATGTATTAATTCTCATTTTCCTTTCCTCCACAGAGTGAAGATACCTCCCAAAGCCCCTGTTGCTTTGAGAGATGAGCCTTCATAGTTCCTTATTTTTTGGATCATTTTCCCAGATTCTTGTTCATTTATTTTGGTCTCCTGTATCATGAGGATGTATGAATTTTCCATGGCTAATAAGTTTTTGATTGCAATGAATTTCAATGGGGTTTCCATTCCTCGACAGTTCTAGGAGACCAGATTCATTATTTATTTTGGTTGGAGGCAAAGGGTCCTTTCCCTTTGGAAGGATGGGGGGTTTTCTCCTTATTTCATTTGTTCTTTTCAAGGAAGGAATCCATAGGCTGTTGAGTACCCATAACGATCTCCTTTGCTGCAACTTCATCTCTTAGTTCTTTGTTTGTCTTTCTTCCTTTTTTTTTTTTTTTTTTTTTTATGGTCAAGAGAGGATAAACAATCTTTGGACTGGTTCCTTGTTAGGATTCGATCAAAAGAGGGAGGGAGGGGGCTAAGGGGGAGACCGGGGGAGGAGATGATGGGAAAGGGAGGAAAAGGGAGATGCGGGGAGGTGGGAGGAGAAGAGGAGGGAATGATAGGCTCTTCGAGAAGGCCAAAAGGAATAAAGACCAAAAGGTTGGAGGAAGGGAGGGGAGGGATGAAAGAAGGCAATGGAGAAGAGGGGGTAGGGAGGGGAGATGATAGAATAGGGGCTAAATGAGAGGGAGATTGAGGGAATGATGACGTTGAGAAGGTTGTTTACTTGCTGTCTTTTTCTTTTTTACTTGTTCCCATTTTGGATCCTTCTACTTCTTATTTTTCTTATTTTTCATATATCTATTAGCAAAATGACCATATTCATGACATACCTTACACTTGAATGAGATTTTTTCATAATCCATCTACTAAATGTGCATCCAACTATCAATTTTGATCTTCACTGCTTCTAGGAGGCCTTTTCCTAGGTATACTTCAACACATATCCTTGCACACGCGTGCATATTCTCCTTTGGCTCACTTCTGTTGATGTATTTTCCCACTGCATTTCCTATTGCTTTGACTGATTCATCTCCCCAGCAGTGGAGGAGGAGGTGAGGGAGACACACTCAGACTGGCACAAAATTTGGCACATCCAACTATGGATCAAAATATGGAGTCCACCTATTTAAATATGGGCCCCTAGTGTCCATGAAATATGGGTCATTTTTGAATATTAAGTCTCTGTCTTCTTTTGTTTCAAAATGGAATGTGTAGTAGCCTCTTCCACAGAACCTAATAGATATTTTTCCACTGATTGAAGAGGATCAGTTCTGTTCAACCCACTTCTGCATCAATCAAGGAGAAGGCCAAAGTCCTGTAAATTGTCCCACCAATCTGTATTCAGAGAGTGGGAGTGCTGCATGACGAGGAAGGGAGGGAGGAGGAATGATTTCTAGGATATCTTCTAGTTTTTTAACAAACTTGGAAACATGAGGTCTGGATCTAGGAGGGCCAAGAGAAGATAACAGAGAAGTGAAGGCTACAAATTTTTCTTCAAGGTGCTGAGCCATTTGAGAAGAAGCAAAAGGGAGGTCACCATTCGGAGGAGGCTCAAGAGGGAACATAACTGCGGGAGGAGGCCGAGGCTGAGGCAGCCAGGAGTAGGGGATGCGGGGGCCTGCAGAGTGCGCGCATATTAGGGGTGTGTTGAAGGCTCAAAAATTGGTACTCCAACAAGGGGGATAACCACCCGGTCCGGACCTTAGGACAACTCCTTTTCCATTTGGAATAGTAGCTATGGGACTAGTTTCCCAATCTATTTATAATGTTCGTGCTAACGGGATGATGTTTTTCTTTTTTGGATTTTATGAGGTAAATACTTATTCTAAAATTGATCTATCCTCTAACTATCATATGCAATCTATCATAATCAAAGAAAACATCTAACTTTAAAACTATCCTGGGAGTACCATTTATATATGTGATCTAAAATGATTTCTGGAAGTAATTGAGATAATTCAATTATGATAAGAAGAGAATTCATTTAATAATGATCATTTCGTATAAAAAGTTAGCCGAAACGATATGAGAGATATATCACATAAAGAGTCATTCATATATTTAGCATAAAGAACAAATCATCATCATACAAAAGTGAAATAATGATAACTAAGAATTTAAAATTTTATACATATATTACTTAAAATGATTTATTGCTTGATACACAAGTAAAAAGCATTAAGAGATAGAAGTACCATTTGTAATACGTCCTACTCATGTGCTCCAACAATATTGATCTAGTTTCAAATCATTCAACATCAGCTAAGAGTACAGAAGTGCAATTTCAGTAGAAGATGCTAAACTCAAATAGAAAATAAATCCTGTTCCATTAACTTTACCAAAACCTCCTCAAAGGGATAAAAGTGCATGTTTTTGATAAAATTTTTGGACCCTCTCTAAATGCATGAGAGGGGTTTAAATACTAATATATGAAACTAAAAGTAGAAATTACAAAAATAGATGAGGAGGTTTAAACGACCTGCCTCATTTTAAGCAAAAATAAATAAAATATGCTTATGACTAATCCTGCATTTGATCTTTGAGATTGAAAATATCCAACATAGGCTTAAGGAGTGTCAGTTGGCCGACTTCAGCTTTCAGTTGTCCTGTGAATACGGCATTGGTGAGTGCTGGCATCATTTTCTTGGTGGAAGTAATCAGGCACCTCAAGGTCATCCATTGGCTGTGCGGTTTCACCAGGTATTGCCAATACGCCTCCCAGTTCAACTTGGTTATTCATCTGATTACCTCTGCCCTTTCCTCTGTTGCCTATTTCCATACTGCTTGAAGCTGTTTTGCATTTGGAAGAAAGCCAGGGGTGGTTTCTGCTACCAAATTAGCATTGTGGAAATTCTCATTCACACATTCGATGACGTTGTTTGCTGCTGCCGCCGCATCTTCCATTGCCTGTTCTGCCTCTCTCAGCTGAGAATCCCAATTCACAAATAAAATTTCTTTATGCGATTCATCTAATTTGGGCATATCTTCTCTTTTCCCATCCTTAGATTTCTGCCAATTTAAGAAGTTTGAAACTTTCTTAAGAATTGTATCATATTCAAATCGCAATTTCACAACTTGATTTGTTATGTTATCACTCATTTCACAGTGACGATTCCACTGCAAAATATTTTGGCATAATAACTCTTTCGGGTGTAAAAGCTGGGAATTGAGGCCAAGCGCTTCTGTGACAAATTGTTCAATCTTTGGGTAATCTTTATGCAGTTTTGATATGCTCTGTAACTGCGCTTCTTTACATGCTAAACTGCTCTAATGTGCTATCCGCATTTGCTGAAACTCCTGCTGAATTTTAGCTAACTACATTTCTGCTTGTTGGTTGGTATTTGCCTGATGTAATTGTTGTTCTAATAACAAAATTTTGTCTTCTTTTTCTTTGAGCAGCAGTTGTACCTCTGCTACCTTGTCAATGGTCGCTGAAGCATATGCGCCTATGAACTGCGAGAGTCTAGTGAGATTAGCCGATGGATCTGTGGATGGGTCTTTCCAGAGAACATCTAGAGGTTCATCCTTAGGAGTGAGCATGGAATCCAACTTTCTTTTCTTTCTCTGTCTTTTAACGATGACTTTGTGTTGAGGGCTGTAGAATACATCTAGAGGTGGAATTTCCTCTATTCTCAATACAATCTCAGATGTGGGAGCAATGGGAATATGCTCTGTTTCTTGAGTGCTAACAGCTCCTCCTGTTACAATTTTTGTGGTCGTTTCTTGTTGGTTTGTTGGTGGCTCTGTGATTTGTTCCTCCATGTTGAGTCTCTTATTGAAATTGTCCCATTCTTCTTCTAAATCAATTACAAGCGGCTTTTCTTGTTGTGTAAGGGGAGTTGAGGTTTCGGCTTGTTTTATGAGCGAAGTCTGCTGATCTGACTTTGCTGTGGATTGGGCTGTGTCTTTAATCGATTCCTCACTCTTATTGTGTTCATTCTCTGATGTTTTCTCAGATTATTCGACAGACTTTTCTGTGGACTCATTTCCAGAACTTGTTTTGGATTTTTCCTTTGAGTCTCCATCTATGCTTGCACTGGGAGTAGGATCTCTCATTGGCTCAATGAGTAGTTGGTCCAATGGGACCTTAGATAACCTCCTTTTCCTGTAGTTATCAAATGTTTGGAGACCTTCTTGATCAAAAAGTATTTGTGCCATATGTTGTACTTCTTTGAAGGTGTTTTTCTGCAGGAAAACATCATCAAAGGGGTCTTTTTCATGGGTAAATATTCTTATTTTGACCATTGTGTTAAAATATTTGACAATACCAAAGGGATCATATTGTCTTCCCAGGAACTTGGGTAATTGCAAAGATAATACATTGTCAACCTCTTTGAAAGCATGTCCTAAGTCATGCAATGCAAATACTCCACATGTTACAGGAAATTGAGGCCAAATGCCCTTCTTGGAATCCTTCAATATCTTACTCATCCCTCCTTCACTGCATGTCTAATAGGCTATCTCTCTAGCCATCAGTTTTTCTGGGACATAGAAAGGTAGAACATGGGGAGAGACAATACTGCCGAACACTCTGATATATGTGAATAATTCTTCCCCGAACCATCTGGATATGGGGAGAATATCTACTTCGGCTTCTTGGGAGAACTTAGAGGTATCTCAGTTGTAAATCCATTTGTGAATTGGAAGCATAACTCCATGACAAATATTGAAGAAGTGTGGTGCGAAATTAGACTCCCACATGTCTTTGTGATATATTTGAATAGGAAGTGGATTTTGAGCAGTCCACTTCCATCCCATAAGAGGAAACTTGGAACCAAAACAAATAGCATCCATAACATAGGCGCTCATGAAAAATGGAGGGTAAACCCTCAAAGCAATACTCCTTTTTCTTTTGTACTCTAAAATCATTGTAGCTAAGTTATCAGACAGGATTTGAGCCCAATTCATTATTGTAGTGTTGACGGCTGCATCTATTAGGGGTAACCATTCTGATGAGAATTTGGTGTTGTCTGGTTTACCAAACAATCTACATAACATAGCGGCAACAAAACAGAAAGGGGAACTAAGAGAACCGGTGGTGTACATACCATTCTTATCTTTCTTGAGTCTTTCTTTGTTGTTTGACCAATTCTTCATGCATTCTGTCAGGTCTTCATTTTCCTTGACAAACTTCTCGACAAACTTCCTGTTGTAGATGGCCTGCAGCTCTGGTATGTCCGCAATAAACGACCCTATGAATTCTTGGCTTGCCGTCTTGAATTCTCTGTCTGATATGTCTGCATCGTCTATGATCCACTTAACCATGTTGGTATAAGGAAGTATCTTTGGTCTTGTAGCAATGCGGTGCAAGAATGAGCACGCAAGTTTAGTTAGAGTAGCATCAGAAGAAACGCGTCCATCCACTGTAACTATTGTTTCCACAACTCTCGGTTGTTCTTCCTCTAATAGCTAATACATAGTCTCCCATGTGGATGTCCCTGCATCTCGATTACAAGTAGTATCTGTGAACAGGGGGGTCATCTCTGATTTCTCAGAAGCAGGTGCCTTTCCTTTCTTCACCATTTCTTCAGATGTCCTGCTCTATGTGTTCTTCCTAAAAGTTACAAGAGGAGAGCAGAATAGGATAAAAATGATAGTGAATGCAGAAATAAATCAATAAAAGGACGAAATAAAGGTGACGGAGGGTCTTAATTCTAAATCATGTTAGAAGATATCAACTTGCGTCAAATGGCCTTTCACACCTGATCGTAATCATTCTTTTAATAAATGTCCACTAATGAATCGTTATCCTTAACTTAATGTCCATCACTTCACATCGAAAGTCAGGAAGCACTCTCCTAGAACCGTGAGCCCTTTGAGTTGCGATTTTGTGATTTGCTATGCAATATTGCAGATCGCTATATCGCAAAAACTTATTTACGTTAAGACTTACCACCGTGTGAGTTGATGCGATATGCGAGATGCTATCGCATTTCGCAATATTTTCTTATGCTTTATTGAGTAGCGTTGCATGGTTGAAAATGCGATGCGAGATGGTTATAGGAGTTTTATGATTTCGCATTTCGCAGATCGCGATTTCATGGGGTAACTTTTATAAGGAAGGTCTGTCGTAATCATTTTGCGATGCGAGAATCTATCCTTTAAAAGAGGGTCTTTTCAAGGATTATTTTAATATTTATGACTTTCTGGGTATAAAGTTACTTTTAGGTTATTTTACCATGTGGCGCTTATTTATGAAACTCATCGTTTGTGAAGTTTTATACGCTAAAGTATGAAAAGGTAAATTTTCCATGATTTTGCAAGTTCTGTTTTGACATCTTATTTTATTCTAAAAATAAAAAGGCATGACTAGATGCTAGGATTGATTTTTTTGGAAGGGTCCCCATTTATTAATGTTATTACTAATACTAGTAAATGGGGGGGGGGGGTTGTTGATAAGCACAACAGGGTGATAGGTATGACTTAAATTTAACACACATATATGTAACATAGAAAGGTTTAGATATATATTTAAGTTTGAATCTATAAAGCACCTAGAGGGATCAAATCTTGAGGTGCAAACCTTTTTCAAGTTTTGCACTCAAAAAGGGGAAATTAAAAATCTAGAAGTAATATGGATCATTTTGGGAGACTTGATAGATTCAATTAGTAGGGAGATAAAAATTCAAATTTATGATAATTTTTTTCTATGTTATATATCTATGTCTACCTACCTACCTATATATATATATATATTATCAATTTCATTCATAGATTCATTATAAACCATGAACATATGTATTATTAGGTTTTTAATAAAATAAAAAATAAGAATATTTCTATATATAGAGATAGTGAAATTTATGTAAACATAAAAATATTAGTAAGAACTAATATAGACTTTTTTAATAGTTAAAAGAATTTTTGTAGAATTGACAACTTCAAAAGATATATATCAACAATGCTATTTATATCATTATAAAACATTAACCTATATGTTTTATCAGATTTTTAATAAAATTAAAAATAAGAATATTTCTATATATAGAATAATGAAATTTAAACAAAAATATTATTATTAAGAACTAGCATATTTTTTAGTAGTAAAGAGAATATATTTCCACTATTACACCATACAAATTTTTCATAAATTTCATATATAGAATAGTGAAATTTATACAAACATAAATAATATTTTTATCTTCTCAAAAATTTACATATGATTTTCCATGTTTGCTCTGCTCCTCAGACCTCACTTCAGCTAGATTTGGTGGCTAGGAGAACAATGTAAAGCCAAAAAACAAAATGCCATACACTATATCTTATACACTGACCATAAACATAGATACACCCGAAAGATTTAAGGATAATAACAAAGCCAACTGACACCAGAAATTTCGTGGGGGCGTTGGGCCTTGCCCAACCTCTAGGAGGCCTAGGGGATGGATTCCATTGTGTGCATGATGCTCCAAGTGGTCAATCCTTCCATCTAGTTGGTCCAACCACTCCACTGGGTGACATTGGTTGCATCTCATAAAGTCCATCATGTCCATCATCAGCTAGATAGATTCTATTGTTGGCTCTGGTGCCTTCCCCTATGCTTGAGGTTTTTTTTTTCATTTTCCTAGGAGGTGTTTCTGGTCCTTTTCCTTCTGAACATTGGTCATTTCAGGCTACACTGGCTGCTCCCCTATTTTTGCAACGGGAGTGCTCTGTTTTTTTCTGCTACAAATGTCTAATTTGCAATCACTGATTATCCTTACTATTTGCAGATATTATAATTTATGTTCGCTATGTATTTATAACATATTATATTTTTTTTTTCTCTGTAAAAACTATCTAAGTAATATATTATATGTACAAAAAGATTACAAACTGCATGACATGCCTTCCAGAGCCTGAAGAGTAGCCCTGGGACTCCTGACTGTAAACCTTATAGCTCCCTCGCAGGGGCAGCTTCTCCAAAACCAAACTGAATTATCCATGAAAACAAAAAACCCATACAGGGGCAGCAACGAACCAAACTCTCAAGACAATAAACTAGACACATGATTGCCCACGCAGGGGCTAGCAGCAGAGATAGTCTGACCTTTATATCTGACAAATGTAAGCGTGACTGTGTTACTGATGTCAGCTATCCAATTCGACTTCCCAATGATGAGGCAAGACCATAGACATGACCAAAGACTCAGAATTAACCAGGACCAAGAAGTAAGAAGCGAATGCCAAAAGACTGAGACAGAGGAAGCAAAAGCCAGAGGACCAAAAGACAAAATCAAGGCGTTACCCGCCACAGCCTCAATCTTGGGGACAAACTGAAGATGGCTGGATGGACGCGAAGTATGCATCTGCCGCCTCAGCCAGGCTCGGATCTTCCACGACATAAGCCCACCCGTCACCTTCCGCGCGCCCTTCCCACATTTTCCGCCATGTATCTTCTTCCACACTTGGAGGAGGTGGCCCCATCGGAGGGAAGCGGTCTTGCAGACTTGATTCCCCCTTGCTTCCAACAACAGACCCTGGAAGCACCTCAGAAGTGTTCTTTTCCACAGACGAGTGTTCTTTTCCAAGACTGATCTCTCTGCCCGAGTCTTCCAGTTGTTTTTCCTGCGGGTCCTGGAGATGTTCTTCATCTGGAATTTTTGTAAACATGATGGAGATGTGGGCGTTAACGCCTGCATTATCCTCGGTGCTTGGCAAGGTGAAAACCACGGAACCGAAAGCCGGGAGCTCCGTTTTCCTTTCACAGGAACCCCCAACCTCCACATATTGTCGAATGGGAAGCGGGGTTGCTCTAGCTCTCCTGTGACAGTAGCAGCAGCAGCAGTGGTGGTGCTCATCTGCTGCAGGTGATCTTGAGGAGGACCCTCTAGATGGGCCTCTTCTGCATGGCTGTCGTTCGCGAAGTTTAGCCATTGTAAGTCTAAAGCTACCTCTGTATACTCGATGGTGAACCTGGAATTGGTAGCAGCAGCAGTTTCCTTCCAATTCACTCTCAGATGTCCAGCTTTCCCCTTGGCTACCTTCGCTTGAGAGCCAACATTTTCTTTTCCAGACTTGATGCTGCAAAGCATCAAATTGCCATCTCCTCCCAACCCAGCAACCAGAATGGCCACCAAGACAATTCTCCAGGCTGCAGGGGAATGAAACGGTGCTTGGCCGGAGCTTGCTATGCTTCCACGACCGCCAACTTTCCTCAGGCCAATATGCCTTGAACGAGCCATCAAACCTGTGATATTTTCCCCCAAATTCTCGTTGCAGGTGCACATTAATGCCGCCCTGCTCCTCCATCTACCCCGCCTCTTCTTCATTGAATGCATTATCAACTTGGGTGGCTTAATTGCCATACGATGGCCTCCATTACACGAGGCAGCCCATGCGCTGCATGTGGCGTGCCTGTACTTCTCGACTCGACACCCGCATCCGGGGGTATTTATAACATATTATATTAATAGACTAGTACAACAACATTAAAAGTATCAATGTGGTTGATATAAGTTGAAGGATTCATTTGTATTTACCATTGATAAATACACCATTTGTATCTACCAAAAAAACACTATTGCAATAAAAATATTATTATTATTATTATTATTATTTTTACAGAAACAGATAGAGGTTCTATTAAATACTTGGCCTTAATGCCGAAAAACGAATTACAAAAGGTGAGACTGATTCCACAAGAACCGCACAGCCATGCAAGGCCATGCCTTTTATGATTAGCTCACATCTCTTTTTGCCTGCTACTATGTAATCTATTTCTGAGATTTTCCCAACTTTATGGGTACAAACAAACTGCTTTAACAAAATGCAGTAAAACATGACAGCTATCTAAATTAAGGAATTGGTTCCCATGATTCTTGTCCTCCTCTGAGTAAGGCTCCAGCCGTAAGGAGGGCAGCTTTGTTGGCTTCGGTGTCCGCCTCTTTATTGTTTGCTCTCAAAACATGATAAAAGTTCAACTTCTGGAAAGAGTCTCTAAGATCTGATACTCGGAAAATCAGCCTTGCAAGCTTTAGATCCGTTGGCTTAGAATGAGTTACCATAATATTAATTATAACCTGGGAGTCCCCTATTACATTTTCCTCCCTGATGTTCAACATTTTCATAATCTTGAGACCTTGTAAAAGAGCCAAAGCCTCAGCTTGTATGCTAGAAGCTATGCCCAGACCCCAGGCGAAACTGTGTATCTTTGTGCCATCGGGATTCAAAATGACGCCTCCAGCTCCAGCTCTTCCAGGATTGGCCTTTGCAGCCCCGTCAAAGAAGAGGAAGAATCTCTGCTGATTTGTGGCCCAGTCTTTGAATTCATTTTCTGAAAGTCTTATTTGCCAATCTTTGAGGAGGGAGGTACTGTTTGCATTATTTTGGAACTGGAGTCCAAGAGAGGAGCCCCAATTTATATCTTGCTGACTGAGATTTAAGTCATCTTTAATATCTCTCAGATTCTCTTTAAGCTAGCTTTTAATCTTGACTGCCACCAGCTTGGCCTCCTGTCCATAGCTTCTAAAAATCCTTTTGTTTCTCTCTAGCCAAACCTGCCAACAAATTATTTTAGGGAGAGCAGTCCAAGCAGCTCTGATGATTTTGTTTTTTGGAGGAGTCCCAGGATACCTTTGCAGCCATTTAGAAAAAATATCAGGGATGGAGGAAGGCAACACTATGCTGAAACTCAGAGGTCCTAGCAAATCTGTCCAAATCTGCAAAGTAAAGGTGCATTCAAGCATCAGATGAACTACGCTTTCCTGATTTTCCTTACAAAGACTGCACCTTGAAGGACCGTGAAAACCACGTTTCTGGAGGTTATCATCAGTCAGAATTTTGGAGTGACAAAGCAGCCAGCTGAAGAAATCGATTTTAGGCAAGGTGGGATAATACCATATCCCTTTCCAAGGCTCAGGATTAGTGGCCACATGGGGACGCTCACATAGCTTGGCGTAACCTTGAGCAACAGAGTATCCGCCAGACTTCGTACCCCATCCTCTTGTGTCCCTTTTTCGAGCCAACAAAGGAGACAGGCCGTGAAGCATGGAAATCAGGGTCTCGCGCTCCATAAAAAGTTCTGGGGGTGTTTGAAGATTCCAGCCATCCCAGCGTGAGTTCTGCCAAGCTGAAATGTCCCAGAGAGTTCGCAAACCAGCCTCATTCATCCAACTGCGCAACGATTGGAGTGAACGGTAGTCTCCCAGAGGCTCGTTATTCAAAATTTTGTCAGTCCAGAGGTTGATCCTTTTCCCATTACCAGGAACCCAGAAGGCATGATCGTTGATGAGAGAGCAAGCGTTGCTGCAAGACTTCAGGAAGGATGAATTTGTATGCTTCTTAGGGTGATCTAGGCAGCGAGAACGCTGGCCTTTGAAGTATTTTTTCCAGAGAGCTAATTGCGCCCAACCAGGTTTAGGGGCAATAATTCTCCAGATTAATTTAGCTCCCATTGCTACATTATGATAGCCAAGATTCTTGAAATTCAAGCCTCCTTCAGATAGCGGTTTGGAGATACATTCCCAGTTGACTAGCGGAATCTTTTTCTCATTTTGTTTGCCCCCCTTCCAAAAGAATTTTCGGATGATCTCCTCCATTTTTCTGAGAATGCCAGTTGGAGCGAGAAGGATAGAAAACTGAAACAGGGGAAGACTGGAAAGAACAGATTTAATGAGGACCGACTTACCAGCTATGTTAAGCCAAGAATAACCCCAGGCATGCAGCTTATTCTTGAATTTCTCCAATTGGGGGAGCCAATCTCTGTTGTAAGCTTTTTTGAGGAAAACCGGGAGGCCCAAATACTTGAAGGAAGTCCAATTTGAGGATGCTGCAAAACCAAAGGTTCTGGATATAGAGTTGAGCAAGCTGGAAGTGGTGTTCCAGCAATAGATATGGCATTTTCCTTTGTTTAGACAGCTTCCTGAAACCAAACAAAACTCATCCAAAGCTTTTTTAAATCTGGAGGCAATAATCCCAGAAGCTGCTCCCAATAGCAACGTGTCATCTGTGAAAAGAGCATGATTAATGGAATTCACACCCCTCACTATACAGAGTCCAGCAATATCCTGATCTGCTCTTTTTTTGTCTAGGTAAAAACTGAGAACAGAGGCTTGAAGAACAAATAAAAGAGGTGAGAGAGGGCACCCCTGCTTGAGCCCTCTCGTGGCTTTGAAAAAGTCAGCAGCTCTGCCATTAATTAATGGGGCAATCCAGGGCTTTGAGATGCAAGCTCGAATCCAATTTATAAAATTCTCCCCAAATCCAAGTTTATGTAAAACTTTCAGCAGAAAACTATGTCTAACTCTGTCAAAAGCATTAGCTAGATCAAGTTTGACAACCATACCTTTTTCATTGCGGCTCAAGCTTGAATGGATTGCCTCCTGGACCAGAATGAAGTTGTCCACAATCTGTCTACCTTGAATGAAACCTCCTTGACTTTCTGGCATGATTTTGGGGAGGATGGGCTTCAGTCTGTTAGCGATGACTTTAGTGATCAATTTGTAACCTATATTACAAAGCGAAATCGGACGAAACCTGTTGAAGGAGTTGGCTCCCTTCTCTTTGGGGATGAGAGCGAGGAAAGCAGAGTTCGTGCTTCCTCCGATTTTCTTGCAGACTTGAGATTTAAGGACCATTTTGAAAAGATCCTTTTCCACAATGGACCAGCAAATTTGGAGGAATCTGGCTGAGAATCCATCTGGCCCAGGGGCTTTGTCTGGATTCATGGCAAATAAGGCAGCCTTGACTTCATTCTTGGTGACTTTAGCTTCTAGGAGTTGGTTCATATCAGCAGAGATCAGGGAAGGGATCCCGTCCAACATCTCTGAGTTTTGATCCAGAATTATCTCTTCACTATACAGACTTTCAAAATGAAGAGAGGCTGCTTTTTTGATGTTTGCACTGTCCTTGTGAATGATGTTGCCATCTTTGATTTCAGAAATAGAATTGGTACATTTCCTGGCCTGAGCTTGTTTGTGAAAAAAGGAAGAGTTCCTGTCCCCTGCTTTGAGCCAAAGACTGCGAGACTTAAGTCTCCAGTATTCTTCCTCAGCCAGACATGCCTTATGATAGTCTTGCTGAAACAGAGCTTCTTTGTCTAGGATCTCTTTTGTTATGACCGCTGTTTCAGCTTGAAGCTGATGGACTTCCAGCATATGCTGGATTTTTTTCCTTTCGTTGGCTGGGTTTGGCAGGGATTTGGCCCAAATTTTCAAAGCCCTTTTCACTCTTCTGAGCTTTTCTTCCCAGACGAAAAAGGGAGAACCTTTGACCGGTTGCACCCAAGTGTCCTTGACTACTTGCATGAAGTCCGCTTCCTTAGCCCAGAGCGGGCTGAATTTGAAAGGGATAGGACCAAGGTTATGCTGAAACACGAGTTCCAGCTTGATGGGTTTATGATCTGAAGTGCTGCAAGGGAGAATATGCACTCTAGCCTCTAATCCAAGCAGAAGAAAAGAGCTTTGAATTAAGAATCTATCCAATCTAGCAGCAATGTGGCCAGGACCAATTCTTTTATTAGTCCAAGTGTACTTACCAGAAATTGGCTTGATGTCCAGTAGATCCCAGTCCTGTATAAGATCCTCTGCCCATTCCCTTGCCGGATCTCGAACAATGCTGCCTCCTCTCTTGTCTGCTGAAGAGAAGGTGAGATTGAGGTCTCCTGCTATGATGATATTCTCAAGGTTAACTAAATCTGCTTGGGTTCTTATGGAGTCCCAACAGTCCTTTTTTTCCACAGCGTTCACAGGGGCGTACACATTGAAAAGGCTGATTATCTCTTTTGAATCTATGTGCTGCAATTTTAAGAGTAGCCAATGAGCGTTGAGGGTCTCAGAGATGAATGTGCATTTGCTAGCGTTCCAAAGAGAGCCCAACCCTCCGAAAGTCCCTCGGGCTGAGATTGCTTTCGCCTCACATTTGTTCCAGAGTTTCTTGCTTGCTTGAAGGAAGGCAGAGTCTTCCAGTTTGGTCTCCTGGATGAGTAGTATGTCAGGAGTTTCTGTTCTTATTAAACTTCTGATGGCTTCTTCTTTGATTCTACTCCCCATACCTCTGCAGTTCCAGGAGACTATCTTCATCATTTGTATTTCTGATTGGCTCCTTTGGAGCCTTGGGGCTAGTTTCTCGTCATCTTTGCTTTTGATGCTAGTAACTTCTCAAGGGTTGGCTGGCTGCCTTGAAGCTTATCTTTGAAAGTTTCCTGCTCTCTTTTTTCCCGATCTGATTTGCGGCCTCTTGTGGATCTCCTTATCGTTGCTGGAGATTCTCCTATTTCCCCCTCTTCCTCTGAGCACTCCGATTCATGCTCATCTTCCTCTTCTTCAACAGTGTTTCCTTTGGAGCTCCCAGCCATTGCTATTGCTGGAACACCACTTTCAGCCATTACCTCTATTGCTGGGACACCATTTCCAGCTTGCTCAACTCCATTTCCAGGACCTTTGGGGGTGCCTTTAGAGGGCGAGATTGATTTTTGATTTTCTGGGTCCTGAGTTTCCTCTACTTGCGAGCTTAGAGGGGCGAATTTGTTTTCTTGGGCCATTCTAGATGGGGGTTGCTGAGGGGGGGCCTGAGTTCCTTTTCCGATTGTACCAGCCTGCTTTTGAATTTTCCTGGTGCGCTTGACCTGATTCCAACCTTCTTCTTTTCCCTTATCTGGTTCTACATTGGTTGGGCATCCTCTGGCAAAGTGGCCATAAACATGACATTTTCGGCATTTGAAAGGCAGCTGCTCGTAATCTAGCTTTTGCAAATGAGTCCAGTTACCTACCTTGATTTTGATGGCTTCCGGGAGGCCCACCTCTAGGTCTACTTCTACGCAGATACGAGCACAGTCATATTGATCTTTGCTGTTTTCCCTATCTATGAATTTCCCAAGGGCGTTTCCGATGTGTTTCAGCGAATCCCAGATCCAGCAATGGACTGGGAGATTAGGGAGCCTGACCCAGACAAGAACAACCAAGGGGACATCCACTGCAGGGTTGAAATCAAGCGTCCATCTGTTGAGATACAAACCCTAGGGGCCCATGAAATAGGGGCCATTTTGAAAAATCAGGTCCTTATCTTCCTTTGAGGAGAATTCGAAGAGGAAAAACCCTCGACCTAAGAAGTAAGAAGTGACGCTTCCCTTGATCAGGGGAGCCCAATTCCTGGTAACCCAAGACTCTGTGGTCTTAGGAGAAGGCCAAAGACCTGTAAACTGGCCCACGAGAGCCCGCTCAGCTAAGGAGAGGGCAACTTGAATCGGGGTCTCTGGCGGCAGGGAGATTTCAGGAATATCATCCAGCCTCTTGACAAACTTCGGTGCTTCGCTCTTCTTCTTATGCGGCAAGCCAGCCAAGAGCTGAGAGAAAGCTTCGACAGCTGAAGGCGGGTCTGCTTGGGGTGAGCACGAGGCCTCCATAAGGACGGGCCCGGCTTTAACGCCTACCCAGCAGAGGCTGAGCGATCTGAATCTGCAGAGAGGCTAAGGAGAACGCAGGGGGAGGGCAGAGGGCCCAAAGCCGGGCCGCAGAGCAGCCTGGCGCTAGAACGCGGCGTCTCGCAGCAGCACAACAACTCGCAGCTAGGGTTCACTCCAAAATTTTAAACTTAGTGTTTATCTCCATTTCAATAAAAATATTATTATTATCATTATAATTAGTATCATTATAATTACCATTATTATTTAATATTAAATGTTATTTATTATTATTTAACCCAGGGGATAATAAACCCAAGGGGTTAATACCAAAAATCTAAGTGAATAATATTAAACCCTAGGGATTAATATTATAAACCCAAGGTATATAAACCCTATGAAAAATATTATAAACCCTAAAATAAACATGGTTGACCATGCAGGTTGATTTTCATTTTGAGACAATCCTTATCACAATGCAATGTTGGACCATGGTTGAACATGATCAACCATTTTTATTCAAGGATTTATAATATTTATCTTATGGTTTATATACCTTGGGTTTATAATATTAATTCCTTTGGTTTACAATCCCTTAGATTTAATACTAAAAATCCAAGGAATTATAAACCCTAGGGATTAATATTAATTAAAAACCCTATAAATAATATTATTATACCCTTGAAATATTATACCATTGGATTTTTAATATAAAAACCAAGGGATTATAAACCCAAAGGATTAAAATTAAACCCACAGAATTAATATCATAAACCCAAGGTATATAAGCCCTAAGATATTAAATACCCTCGAATAAACATGGTTGGCCATAGTCAACCATCATCCAACATCGCATTGTGACCGATTGTCTCAAAATGAAAATCAACCATTTTCAACCATGGTCAACCATGTTTATAAATCCAATGTATATAAACCCTTGGTTGACCATGATTTATATTGAACCTAAGGGATTAATATTATAAACCTATGAATAATATTATACCTGAGGAGTGTGAACCCTTAGATTAATATACCCAAGGAAATGATATTATAAACCTAAGGGAATAATAAACCCAAGGGATTAATACTATAAACCCAAGGGAATATAAACCCTAGGGTTTTTAGTAATAATCCATTAGGCTTATTATCCCTTGGGTTAATAATATTCCCTTGGGTTTGTAATCCCTTGGGGTATTATTATTAACCCCTTGCACTTATTATTAACCCCTTGGGTTTATAATATTAATCCGTTGGGTTTATAATACAAATATTAAAAACTCTGGACCATGGTTGACCATGATTGATTTCAAATCGATAGAATATTTCTCACAATGCAACAATGGACCATGGTTAAGCATGGTCCATTCTCATATTAAGACAATGTTTGTCACATTGCAACATTGGACCATGGTTGACCATGATTGAATTTATAAAACATGGTAAACCATGATTGACCATGGTTGACCATAGTTGACCATGATTGATATTATAAACCCAAGGGAACACCTTGGGGATCAATACTAAAACCCAAAGGACTATAAATCTAAAGGAATAAAATTAAACCCTAGGGATTTATATTATAAACCTAAGAGATAAAAATTATAAAACGAAGGTATATACACCCTAAGATAAATAGTATAAACACTAAAATAAACATGGTTTAGCATGGTTAATCTCCATATTGACCATTGTTGGTTTTCATATCGAGATAATTTTTATTACAACGTGAAATTGGACTATGGTTGACAACAGGTGATTTCCATATTGAGAAAATCTTTGTCACAATGTGACATTTGACCATGGTTGGCTATGGTTGACCATGGGTTGGCCTTGATTAATATTATAAACCAAAGGGAATAATAAACCCAAGGGATTGATATTATAAACCCAAACGAATGATAAACCCAAGGGATTAATACTAAAACCCCAAGGGATTATAAACCCAATAGAATAATATTAAATCCAAGGGACAAACATTATAAACCCAAGATATATAAACCCTAAGATAAATATTATGAACAATAAAATAAACATGCTTGAACATGGTTGATTTTCATATTGAGACAATCCTTATGATGATGTGACATTGGACCATGGTTGACCATGGTTTATTTACATATCAAGACAATCTTTGTGACAATGCGACATTGGACCATGGTTGATTTTCATATCAAGACCATGTTTTTCACAATGTGATGTTTGACCATGATTAATTTTCATATCGAGATGATGTTTATCACAATACGACGTTCAACCACGATTGATTATGATTGTCCATGATTTTCATATGGAGACAAATTTGTTGGAAATAATACTGAGAGGGGGCGTGAATCAGTATTATCAGATCAATAATTTAATTTTCAAAACTGATTTGTATACACTACTTCAGCTAAGTGAACTAGCGTGTATATGCAACTGTACTTAAGGCAACCAATGTATATGTAGAGATCTTTTGATATACCCAAATTATCATGCATTGATCTTTAACCAGTATATCAGGAATTCATTAGACAGTGTAGTAAAAACAGAATAAAGCATCACACATAAGCAACACACATGAACACCAAGATATAAGGTGGAAACCCAATGTGGGTGAAAACCACTGGCTGCTGTCGTCTCTGTCTTCTTTTAAAAATAAGAAAATTTGTTTACAATTTTTGTACTGGTGCAGACTTATACCAGTACGTAGGCTTCTACCTGCAGAAGGCTACAACCTTCTCTCGTTCTCTAGCTTCTACTGGAAGGGAGCTACAACCCCCTAGTTTTTGTACTAGCCGATATGTTTACTAGTACGTAGGCGCCGACCTACAGAAGGCTACAACCTTCTCTCTTCCTCCAGGGACCATGTTTCATAAATTTTCAGACTGGATCCATCAACATCATTATAACTACAATTCAATCATTAAATACATCTGCATCAACCGATCACTGAAAACCCAAACATCACTTTCTGAATCAATCCCTTTGACAGTCAATCTGAAACTGTTACCAGAATACAATCACCAGAACCCAAAGCAAAACCCAGAACTCTGCAACAACAAACAAAAGCAATTGAAACATAATTTATGAGATATACGCTACTTCCATGTGTCGAACCTGCGTGTGTACACGCTTTTACCAAAGCGAACCTGCGTACAGATCTACAAATCAAACTTATAATGTATACGCTACTTTGATATGTAGAACCTACATGTATACACTCCTTTTCTAAAGTGAACCCGCGTACAGATATGTAAATGATGATTTAAATATTGCAACTATTCCAGACTTCAACCATACTCAGATCATCACATTTACAAACTACAACATGCACTAGTTATTCAGATACATGATCAAACCACATAAAGATAATTCATTTAAAGCCTTAAGATCCTGATACATCATTAGCTTTTATCCTTCATCAAACGCTAAGGTTCTTCCTTGGTTCAGATCAAGCACAACACCATAAGCCAAAACCTGCATATTAGATCTCACACTTCATCAGATATTCGATACTTGCACACCTTGGCCTAATGATCTTCTCCTCCTTTTATAGTTTTAGGCCTTTCTCAATACCATGGACCAAAACCACTTAGGTCCAATACCTTGGACCAAATACCTAGGGTCAATACCTCAGACCAGATACCTTGGACCAATACCATGGATCAAAATACCATGGACCAAAAACTTAGTTTTCCAAGGTATAAGCAATTTTCTTGTTGTGAGAGTGTGTGTGTACGTATATGCGACTTGTATATAGAGAACCCGCGTGTATACGCAGCTTGGTCAATGGTGAACCTGCGTATACCTCTCTTTCTTCATTATGTGAAGATTGATATGTAATTCTTTGCTGTTAACTTGCTATACTGTAATCTTTCATCTGAGTGAGTTTCCATCAAGGACAATACCTGTATCATAATGCCAACAAAATTTTGTCACAGTGTGACATTCGTCCGTGGTTGACCATGGTTGGCTATGATTGATCATGATTAAGCATGATTGATATTATAAATCCAAAGGAATAATAAACCCAAGGAACTGATATTATAAACTCAAAAGAATAATAAACCCAAGAGATTAATGCTAAAATCCAAAGAGATTACGAATCAAAAGAATTAATGCTAAAACCCAAAAGATTACGATTTTCAATCACTAACTATCCTTACTATTTGAAGGTATTATAATTTATATTCACTATGTATTTATAATAGATCATATTAATATATGAACGATTGTTTTTTTATTCTGAAGAAAAAAACATTATTTTGGACGTATAATGACATTTATAACCTTTTTTGTTTGATCTGTAATGAAATTTTTTTGTTGAACATGAAAGAAGTAGAAACACTACAACTCTGATCATTTTGACAGCCTATGCATGCGTACTGCTTTAACTCTAACATGTCACAGGGCAAAAAATCTATTTTTGTGCCTAAAGTCTGCACTGTGCTTGGCGTTTTAATAGCTGGATACAATTTGGAGATCATAAATTTCAATTTCTTTTTTTACTAATGTGGCAATGTTTTATCCACAATCAGATGTATACAAATCTTCGACATTTGGTGAAAATTTGCATTAGTCATAGTAGATTTTCTCGACATCTATCCTTGATTAACTTCTGAAATTTGAAGGTAAATGCAAGTTGAGTTTCCTCCTCATAAAAGATTAAAATATAAGGTCATATTTGTAGATTCTTATGTGCCATCTCCAATTGCATTCTAAAGTTTAAAACCTTCTTCGAAAGCACGATGGAATTACTGAAAAATTTCATCAAACATTTACAAGAAACAAAATAAAACTCAAACTAAGTCCAAAATAAAGCGATAGGATTGTCAGGAAATAGGAAGCCTCATCCATTGTACTGCAATTAAAGCAAATCAAAGCTCATAAGACTCACAAAAGAAATGAAAATTCTTACAATTTTACAGAGAGTCCATGCATTACAATTGCCCTATTCTCTTCATTTCATTTATGGATAAAATCTGGGCTGTTACATAGACAAATAAGTTCCATAGATGTGTGAACACTTCATCTTTATCATTCTCCAATAACACAAAAAGCATTGATTTGACTATACTCTATGTTCTCGTTAAACTAAATATGATCATATCACATATTTAGTGTTATCTGTTGTTGATATCACTATTGGAAAATGATAATATGAAAAATGTGCTATATTATAATTATCATCTTGTGCATAAATATCACTCAAACTTCTCATTCTTTGATTTTTATCAAAATCAGAATCACTATTAGATGATGAACTGCTTTCATCTTGAACTTGCATTCTTGGAATACTTGTTGTAGGTGCTTGATGTTCATCTAACACAAAAAAAGGATTATGACAAGTACCATTTTCCATTTCATTCCATGATTTGTCTTCCATAAACTTAACATCTCTACTTATGAAAAACTTCTTAGTAATAGGATTATACAATCTGTATGCTTTAGATTGTTCACTATATCCTATAAAAATGTACTTCTCACTCCTATCATCAAGCTTCTTTCTTAGTTTTTTCTGGAACATGAGTGAAAGCAATACAACCAAAAACTCGAAAATGTGAAACAATTACCTTTTTTCCACTCCATGCTTCTTCAGGTACCTTACCTTGAACACTAGAAGTTGGTGATCTATTTAGTATGTATACAGAACATGCAACTACTTCAGCCCAAAAATCTTTAGACAAATTTCTTGCTATAAGAAAACTCCTAGCCATGTTCATAATAGTCTGATTCTTTATTTCTGCCACTCCATTCTGTGGTGGAGTATATCTAGTTGTTGTATGTTTCTTAATGCCATGATGTTTACAAAAATCAACAAATTATTTAGAATCATACTCACCTCCTCCATCTGATCTCAAAATTTTGACAAACTTGCCACTTTGTTTCTCAACTTCAGCCTTGAACTCCTTGAACCTAACAAAAGTCTCATATTTGTATTTGATAAAATAAACCCAAACTTTCTTGCTAAAGTCATCAATAAATGTGAGAAAATAGAACTTCCACCAATTGATTGTGTTTGCATAGGACCACACAAATCTGTATGTACTAACTCTAATTGTTCTTTGGCTTTGTAAGAAGTTGTTGGAAAACTATCTCGCTTATGTTTTCCCATTACACAACTTGTACAAGGAGAGATTTGTTCAAACAAAGTAGGAAAACCTTTTACCATAGACTGTCTTTGCAATAAACTCATACTTTTAAGAGGTAAATGACCATATCACAAATGCCACAACTCAGTTTTGTTTGTTGTTGACACATTATGTGCATACAACTTCCCACTTCTCATTTCTAATTGATACAACCCGTTCTTTTTCATAGGAATATTTGTAGCTAGAGTTTTATTTTGATCAAAAATTGTGCAAGTAGTGTTGTGAAACTTAACATCGTAGCCATGTGCATCTAATTGACCAACACTCAACAAATTATGCTTGATATTGGGTACATAGTAAACATCATAAATATTCTTCACCTCATTTTTCTTGGTTAATACTGGCACAACACCTTTTTGTGAAGCTCTGACTTGATGATCATCACCCAAACCAATAATAGCAGTGAAATATGTATCAAGGTTAGAAAAAATCATTGTGACCTGTTGGAAATACTCTAGGGGGTGAATCAATATTTATTTTCAATTGTTATTTTTACTAGTTAGATCATTTATATTTAGAACACAAAATGAACAATAAGAAAAATTGCTTTTATTAATTTATTTTTCACAATAAATCAAGTACAATGGATATAGGGCTCCAACCCTAGATGAAGACACCAATCTTCAATATCCCAGGCTCTAACCTGTTTCCAAGCACCAACTTGGACTTTTGTGAGGCTCCGACCTCTAGGGCATTGACCCTATCATCTCAAGGCACCGACCTTGCGTTTAGAGGATCCAACCCCTAGGGCACCAACCCTTATCTGGTACGAACTCCGATTTGGTTTCTTGAGGACTCCGATCCTCTAGGGCTCCAACCCTATCTTCCAAGGAACCAACCTTGTCTCTATGAGGATCCAACCTCTAGGGCTCCAACCCTCAACTTCAATTCGTCAAGATAAGTTTTATGATTCTTCATGGATCCCAATATCTTCTTCAACGAGCCCTATCTGTCTTTAACAATGCCTCCTCCAAATTACTTCATCAATGAAAACCTTATCATATAGAAGGCGTCATCATTGCTTTTCATCATACCCAAGAAACTTCTCCAAGTCACCTCATGATGACTAATGCATCATGGTCTCCAACAATTTCTTCAATAATAGTTCAGGCTTCCCAGAAAGATGTCTTCAAGAAAGGCTATCCAGGATTTCTCCAATTAAGGGTGTTTTTCATTGTTTGAGCCTTCTATTCTTCAATGCCCACAAGTCCTCAAGTTCTCATCAAGAGAAGATGTTGTTGTTCACCAATGCTCCAGCTGTCTATCCTGCTTTAAAGAACTTTCAACCACTGTCCACAATATATCTCTACAATAAGTCAAGATCAGCTTCAAGGGGTCCTCAAAAGGCTGCTCCAAGTACTGCTCAAAACAATTCTTTAGTGATGGCTTCAAGGTCTTTAAATTGTTTTCAAGGATGCTCCAACAAGGATCTGCTCAAGAGACACAAAGGAGGCTGCTTCAAAAGACACTAATGTTGTTTCTTCAAGACATAGGATATGCCCCCCCCCAAAAGGTCACTACTTCATAGTCCAATGAAAAACAACCCTTCCACAGTTCACTAAATCTTCACAGCGGACCAAACACTCCAGCAAAAATGACTCCTCCATAGTCCGAAGCAACCAACCCTTCCATAGTCCGAGAACACTGTAAAAACCACCGAATTTTCAGCAATGAAGCAAGGTTAACAAGGTTAATGCAGGTTCAAAGTAATGGTGCCAAATCAGTCCTGAATCCTCTGTAATATATCTTCAATCTGGCCCAATCTTCAAGGCTTATCACTGATCCAATTTAGAGCAGCTATACCGCGACATTAAGATAATAGGTTTGATTTTGCAAAGTTTGAAACTGGAAGTGCTATCATCCCTAATACTGCAAGGAAAGGCACAGATCTGAATTCCACAACAAAAACAATAGTCCACACTTTTAACCACCACAGGTCCAAAACGATTCACCAAAACATGCATCGGATTTCACCAAAATTATCCCTTATTTGCTCTTAGCTTAACTCTTGTTCATGAGATATGAAAATCTCAAGGATCACTGAATTTATGTGTTTATTCATTGATGAGATGATACTATAAATGGATGAACAAGTTCTTATTTATATGCCAATTCATTCACCAAACTGAATAAACATGTCTCTAAAGGGCAGCCTGACATGGGAGAGAAGCTCGGGTCGACTTACTGATGAGAATTACACCATTAACTTGAAAAATCAATAAATTTCAAACCTATTGGAGTTTCGTGCTGAGTAATAGCTTGTTGGAAAGGAAAAATTATGCTCTTCAAGATGATGTAGGTGTCATTAAGGAATTTTTCCTCTAAGGTAGCAATTTCTTTTAATGTGACTGATTATTTATCAGTGCAGAAATGGAGACAGGGCATAGTTACTTGAGTGTAGGGCTTCTTCATTGTTTGAATTCTTCATCTATTTTATTCATAATAGTGTACTTTCCTTCTTCAACATAGAGTCACCATCATCAGGTCCTTGATTTCCTTCTTCATCACCTTGTCTTCTTCAACATAGGGTCACCATCATTATGTAGTCTTCATTATTAGGATCACTAGAGGTAAGGACATCAAACTTCACATCACCGAAGGTTTGTCATAAAATCATCAAGTGTGGTCCACATAAGTCATCATGAGCTTCTAGATTGTCAAGGTGTCTTTACATCTTTATCAAACATGAGTTATAGTCATCCTCTTGCATGTCAAGAATATTTTCCAATGCCAAATTGACATCCATGACAACCTAGATTAACAATCTCCCCCTTTGTCATTGATGGAAATATTCTTTCCCTTCAATATTCTCTCCCCCTTTGACATCAATGGAAAACGGGGTGCCCAAATCCTCCCCCTGTCAAGCTACTTCTTTTATTCATGAATAGTAGTTCTTCATAGGTATGCTACTCCCTCTGTCATGGTGCTCTTCTTTCTGGAAATGTGGTTCATGATATATTTTCTTACATTCATTTATGTGATGAACCAACTCCCCCTATCTGCACAACCTCCTCTATCTCAGGAAATATTACCTGCTTAGTGATCAAGTGGAAGACATCTTCAACAACAATCCATTGGATAGATAAGAGATCATGTTCTTCAATGGAGTGTTCTTGAGAAATGATCTATTAAAGAATTATTGTCAATATAGCTCATCAAGGATTTCATAAGGACCATTCATGGATAACTTCTACAAGAATTCTTAATCATCATGAGCTCCCCCTAACTATATGCATGGTCTTCCTTTTGGCAGAGTCTTCCCATCAAATACTTGGAATATCAAGGATAACTTCATGAGGTCAACAACAAGTGTTGTTGGCTAGAGTGTTCAAGAGACTTCTGGATTCAATTTGCTTCCTTCTCCATACTTATGTAGCTTTCTTCTCTGGCTTAGTTGACATAGTTTTAGATTTTTGAGGGACCCAAGTCAAGTTACAATCACGTGCCATATGTCCAATGTTATGGCAATTAAAGCACTCCATCTTGTTCAAAAATAAGAACTCATGACTTCTTCTTACAAAATTGATTCTAGGAGATTGACGAGGACCATTATATTTGTCTTTGTGATATTCCCTACAATCCTTTGCCATGTGCCCAAAATTTGTACAAGAATAGCAATAACCAAAAAATATACTTTGGTATCTGGAGGATGGATCTTGCCTTGATGAACTTTTAAAGTCATTTTTCCTTGGGATCCTTTGATGATATCCATTGCGTCTTGCATTCTTGACACCATCTGCATATCTTCTTGGAGTAGGATTTCTTCCATAGTTTCCTTGACTCTTTTCCTTGCCTTTGCTGGAACTGGGAGCATCAACATTTCTTCCAGGCTTCCTCACATCCTTGTTGTTTGAATCATTAGGGTTTGCATCATTCTTTCTTGAGTATTCACCTGCATAGCCAAGACCTGATTTATCAAGGGGAGACCTTTGATGACTTAGGATGTCATCTAGGGTTTCAGAACTTATCAAGTTCTTATTCAGCAAGTCAACTTCCTTTTTAAGAAAGACAATTTCTTCCTTCATTTTATTACATTATTCATAGTTCTTTGATAGTATGATCTCCATTTCTTCTTTCATCTTGGTTGCTTCACATGATTGGGCCTTAAGAGAAGCGATTTCTGATCTTAACTCAATGATGTCATCATCATTTTCTTCTAGTTGGCACGTCATGGTTTTTCTCTCCTTTTGTGCTTCATGAACTTGTCCTTCTATGAATGCCAAAGCTTCCATCAACTTCTCAGCTCCTTGTACCTATTTCCTTTCTTCTTCTAGTTGAGATCTAAGGGAGGAGACCTCTTCCTTGTATTGATCAATCTCTGCTTTGAGTTTGTTCAATCTCTTATGCCTTTGTTCAAGGTGGCTTGACAAGGTATCTTCCTGTTTATTTGACTTATCCAATTGATTTTTCATGGATATGAATTCTTCATGATTCTTTCTTTTGTTTTGATGAAATTATTCCTTAATCTTAGCAAGCTCCTCATCTCTTTCTTGTACTTGAAGCTTCACAAGGTCAACTTCCTTCCTTTTCTTGTCCTGGTCACCAACTTGCGCTTTCTTCTTAAGTTCCTCATTTTTGTTTTTCAAATTGTTAATCTCTTCTATGGCAGCCATAAGCTTAGTGAGGAGATATTCTTCAAAATTTTCTTCATTCTCTTCATCTTCTAAGTTTTCTTTAGCCTTGATGTTATCACTCTCATCTCTAGGTTCCTTGATGGGCTCTGGATTTCCTTCTTTTTTTCCATCATTTTCTTTATTAGAGATCATTGTAAAGGCTCCTTTTGAGTGAATATCACGAAGTTGATCCCATATGCCTTTTTCTGACGAACATTTTTCAAAATTGGCCTTCATAGAATCAAGTAGCCCATTCAAGATTGCTTTCATTTCTCTTTTATTATGTTCCTTGGATTGTCCATCCATCATGCTATCAACAATCACCGATTTCTAGACTTCAATGCCTTGAGTCTTTAACAAATTCCTCATTCTTGCCTCCCATATATCAAAGTTTCCATTGCACAATGGAGCCTTCACAAACTGTTTGACTTCAATTTTAGTGGTTGAGGGAGACACATCTTTAGGAGGATTGGATACTTTCTTCCTTGGCTTCGCCATTTGTGTTCTAATGACAAATCTTCAAGCTATTAGGCTTTGAGCGAAGGTACTTCTCTGATACCAATTGTTGGAAATATTGAGAGGGGGGTGAATCAATATTTCTTTTCAATTGTTACTTTTACTAGTTAGATCATTTATATTTAGAACAAAAAATGAAAAATAAGAATAAATGCTTTATTTAATTTATTTTTCATAATAAATCAAGTATAATGTATATAGTGCTCCAACCCTGGATGAAGACACCAATATTCAATCTCCCAGGCTCCAACCTATTTCCAAGCACCAACTTGGAATTTTGTGAGGCTCCGACCTCTAGGGTCCTAACCCTATCATCTCAAGGAACTGACCTTATGTTTAGAGGCTCCAACCCCTAGGGAACCAACCCTTCTCTGTTACAGACTCTGACCTGGTTACTTGAGGACTCCGATCCTCGAGGGCTCTAACCCTATCTTCCAAGGAACCAACCTTGTCTCTATGAGGCTCCAACCTATAGGGCTACAACCCTCAGCTTCAATTCGTCAAGATAAGTTTGATGATTCTTCACGGCTTCCAATATATTATTCAATGAGACATGTCTATCTTCAACAATGCCTCCTCCAAATTACTTCATCAATGGAAACCTTATCATATAGAAGGTGTCACAACTTCTCTTCATCATACCCAAGCAACTTCTCCAAGTCACCTCATGATGATTAATGCATCATGGTCTCCAACAATTTCTTCAAGAATAGTTAAGGCTTCCCAACAAGATGTCTTCAAGAAAGGTTATCCAATAATTCTCCAATTAAGGGTGTTTTCAATTGGTTGAGCCTTCTATTCTTCACTGCCCACAAGTCCTCAAGTTCTCATCAAGAGAAGATGTTGTTGTTCACCAATGCTCCAATTGTATATCCTGCTTTAAAGAAATTTCAACCACTATCCACAATAGATCTCTACAATAAGTCAAGATTATCTTCAAGGGGTCCTCAAAGGATGCTCCAAGTACTACTCAAAACAATTCTTTAGTGATGGCTTCAAGGATGGTACAACAAGGATTTACTTAAGAGACACAGAGGATGCTGCTTCAAATGACACTAACGTTGTTTCTTCAAGACAAAGGATATGTCTTCCCCCAAAAGGTCACTACTTCATAGTCCAATTAAAAAAAACCCTTCCACAGTTCACTGTATCTTCACGTCGGACCAAACACTCCAAGAAAAATGACTCCTCCACAGTGCGAAGCAACTATCCCTTGCGCAGTCTGAGAACACTGTAAAAACCACTGAATTTTTAGCAATGTTCAATGACCCCCCATTTATTAATGATAGTAGTCAATGTTACGTTAATAAATGGGGACCCTTTAAAAAATCTATCCAAAAAAACAAAACTTAGCATTTAGGCATTTCTTTTATTTTTGGAATAAAGCAAAGATATCAATCAAACCCCCTACCCCCCCCTTTTTATAGAACTACTAAATGCTTACCTTCCCACATATAGCATGATTAAGCACCATCAAAAGACCTTTCTAACCCTCCAAAATCAAGTAAAATGATTAAAAAAGGACTCTATGCTCGAAACTATCATAAATCTGACATAAACTAAGTCCTTAAGCTTTTTAGGCTTAGTCTTGCATTGCATGTCGCCATTCATAAAGGACCCGCCTTAAAAAGGTTATTGTGAAACATGCGAGATGAGAAATTGCATGGCGTTATAACCTTTATTGCATCGCATTTCGGGCATTCAAACGAACACCACAAACTTACCACCAGCCGATATTGTGAAACACGATCAAAACCTGGACCCACTCCTTAAATATATCATAAGCAAATGTTTTAGGTCCGCCACTCATTAAAAAGGGTCTTTTACATAGATAAACCTGGCAAGTAGCTACATTTTGAAATGATTAATGAGCGGCTCGCATTTCACACCTTGCAGAAACATAGTAGGAGGTAAGAAAGGCGAAAAGGCATAATGCGATATTGCAATTGGCGATATTTCTTCACAAATCGCACAATTTCCATCATTGCAGTTCAGAGGCTCGCCACCCTAGAAGCTTTCTTCTTGTTTTACGATGCAAACATTTATGAACATTAAAGCTACTATATAACAAAGCATTAGTTGGCATTTAGTAAGAAGTAACTGCATTTATGTGTGAAAAGCCATTTAGCGTGATATGATATCTTCCTACGTGCGTTCGAATAAAACTCCTCTTATGACCTTTACAAGTTATCTACATCATTTCGTTTTATGTTCATTATCATGTTTGTGTATCCGATAGCTATTGTTCTTCACTTTCAGGGAAAATCTGTAGAGAAAATTGTTGAAAACAATGGTGAAGAAAGGCAAGGCAGTCTCCTTTGAGAAGTCAGAGATGGCTCCTCTGTTTACGGATACTACATGCAACAAAGAGGGAAGAACCTCTACGTGGGAGGCCATGTATAATATACTGGAGGAAGAGCAACCAAGGATTTTGGACACGAAGATTACAGTTGACGGACGTGACTCCTCAGACGTTTCCATGTTAGAGACAACATGCTCATTTTTGCACTGCATAGCCACACACCTGGAGATAATCCCTTATACCGACATGGTTAAATGGGTTATTGATGAAGCCGACATCTCAAATAGAGAATTCAAGACAAGAAGCCAAGAGGTTATGGGATATTTTACCCCAGACAACCTACGACTTATGTACCACCTACTAGAGCCACAAGTCATCTACAACAAGCAGTTCATTGAGAAGTTTTCCAAAGAGAATGACGACCCAATAGACTGCACCCAGGCCTGGTCAAATAATGAGGAAAAAATCAAGAAAGAAAAAAATGGTATGTACACTACTTCGTCTATTTGTCCCCCTCATAGTTTTGCAGCGGCCATGTTATGTAGACTATTTGGCAGACCCGATAGTACTAAATTCTCCCCAGAGTGGTTGTTGTTAATAGATGCAGCTGTTAATGCAACTGTAATGAATTGGGCACAAATTTTGTCTAACAATTTAGCAAAAATAATTATTCGAGTATAGAAGGAAAAGAAGTGTTGCTTTGAGGGTTTACCCTCCATTTTTTATGAGCGCCTATGTAATGGATGAAATTTGTTTTAGTTCAAAATTCCCTATCATGGGATGGAAATGGAATATTTGAAATCCACTTCCCATTCACATATACCATAAGGACATGTGGGAATCCAACTTTCAACCACATTTTTTTAATATTTGTCATGGAGTTATGATCCCTATTCACAAGTGGCTTTATAATCGAGATGCCCCTAGGTTTTCCCAAGAAGCTGAAGTAGATACCCTCCCAGTGGCCAGATGGTTTGGGGAGGAAAAATTTTCGTATATTAGGGTTTTTGGCAGCATCACCTCCCCCCATGTCCTCCCATACTATGTTCCATACAAATTGATGGCTAGAGAGATAGCCTATCAAACAACTAGTGAGGGAGGGATGATCTTGACATTAAAGGAATAAAAAAAGGTTATCTAGCCTACATTCCCTTTACAGTGTGGAGCATTTTCATTACACAACCTAGGGCATGCATTTAGAGAAGCAGAGAACATGTTATCTTTGCGATTACCTAAATTCCCTCGAAAGAAATATGACTCGTTTGGCACTACCGAAAATTTCACCACTTTGGTGAAAATAAAAGTATTCCTTTGATGACATCTTTTTGCAGAAAAACACCTTTACAGAGGTAAAGCATATGGCATAATTACCTTTTGACCGTGAAGATCTGGAAAACTTTTACAGTTACAAAGAAAGGAGGTTATCAAAGGTGCCATTGGACCAATTATTGATTGAACCAATAAGGGAGCCTACTCCTAGTGTAAGTATAGAAGGTGAATCAAAAGAAAAATATAAAATCGATTCTGGAGCAGAATCCAAAGAGAAATCTACCAGGGAATCACAAAAGTCATCACAAAATGGAAAATCCAGAAGCATGGATTCGGTAAAGGATACAACCCAATCTACACAGGAGATAGCTGAAGAAACTTTAGTCAGCAAGCAGGCTGAAATCCATGCCACCTCCACACAACCAACGAAACCCTTGGTAATTTATTTAGAGGAAGAAAGGGACAATTTTAATAAAAGGATCAACACAGAGGAACAAACGTCAGAGTTGCAAACTCCACAATAGAAAACAACTCAGGAAATTACAACATAAGAGACTATAAATACTCAAGATTTAGAACACATCCGTATTACCCCCACCTCTGAAATAGTTTTGAGAATAGAAGAGATTCCCCCTCTAGATGTGTTTTATAGCCCACAACATAAGGCCGTGGTGAAAAGACAAAGAAAGAAAAGGAAGTTGGACTCTATAGTTGCTATTACCCCTGAAAATGAACCAATGGATTTTCTCTGGAAAGACTCACCCGTTGAGCCGTCTGCCAATCTTACTAGACTCTCACAGGTTAAAGGTGCCTATGCTACAACGACCATGGACAAAGCAACAAAAGTACAAATGTTTCTTAGAGAAAAAGAAGATAAAATTATGTCACTTGAGCAACAATTACAGGAAGAAAAATCTGATCAGCAAGCAGAGATACAATTAGCTAAGCTAAAACGAGAATTCAAGCAGATGAAAATAGAACATCGAACTAGCTTAACCGAGAAGGAAGCACAAATACAGGCAATAGCTGGTCTACACAAAGATGAACAAAAAATTGATTAGTTTTTTACCGAAGCACTCGGTCTTAACTCCCAGCTGATGCACCAAAAAGAATTATTGTGCCAAAAGATTGCACAATTAAACTCTTATTACAAAACAAGTGACAAATTGACAAGTCAAGTCATGGAGATGAGACTTGAATATGATGAGATCTTTAAAAAGGTCTCCGATTTCATCACCTGGCAGAATACAGAAGATGGGAGAAATGTTGACTTGCTTAAACTAGAAGATTCGCATAAAGAAATATTATTTGTGAGCTGGGATTCTTAGCTTCAAGAAGCAGAAAAGGCAACAATAGACATGGCAACAACAACAAACAATGTTATAGTAAATGTAAATGAAAATTTACATAGTGCCAACCTTGTGGCAGAATCCATTCTAGGTTTTCTTCCTAATGCGAAACAACTTGAACTATAGTGGAAACAAGCAACAAAAGAAAATGTAGAAGTAATAAGGCAAACGACTAGGTTAAACTGGGAAGCATATTGACAACATTTGGTAAAACCTCATAGCCAATGGATGACCCTGTGATGCCTAACCACTTCTATGAAGAAAATGGTGCCAACATTGACTGATGTTGTATTCGCTGGACAGTTGAAAGCTAAAGTCGGCCAACCAACATAGCTCAAGCCCATGATGGAAATTTGCGATCTGAAGGATCGAACGCAGGATAGCTAGTCACCATGTTTATTTCTACTTTGATTTTATTTTTGCATAATTTGAGGCAGGTCGTTTAAACCTGCTCAACTATTTTTGTAATAATCTAATTTTAGTTTTATAGTTTAAGTATTTAAACCCCTCTCATGCATTTAGAGAGGGGTCAATTTTTTTTATCAGAAACAACCTTCAAAACATGCGCTTCTGTCCCTTTGAGGAAGTTCTGGTGAAATTAATGGAACATGATTTATTTTTATCTAATTTAGCATCTTCTACTAAAATTTGACTTTTGTACTCTTAGACGGTGTTGAACGGACTGAAGATAGATCAATATTACTGAAACACATGAGTAGGATGTATTATAAATGGTACTTTTATCTCGTAATCCTTTTTACTTATGTATTAAGCAATGATTTATTTTCGAATTGTTTATGTATGAAAGTCTGAATCTTGATTGCCATTATTGCACTTCTGTATGATGATGATCTATATTTTATGCTGAATATATGAATAATTCCTTATGTGATATATCTTTCACAATCTTTTCGGCTAACTTTTATACGAAACGATTATTGTTAAAACGAATTCATTTCTCATCGCAATTGAATGATCTTTATTATAAATTGATTTTAGACATTATTGTAGATCGCATACATCAATTTAATCCAGGGTATAATTATAATTAGACAACGTTTAAATTAGGATAAAATGCATGTGATTGTTAGTTTAGATTAGATTACTTTTAGCTCAGACATCACTTCAAAACATCACATATCGCTCCATTAGCACAATAATTAAATAGATTAGGAAACTGGTCCCATCATCCCTAGTCAGAGCCACTACTCCAAACGGAAAAGGAGCTGCCAACCAAGGTCCCGACCAGGTGGTTTTCCCCCATGTTGAAGCAACGATTTTTAAGGCGTCTACATTTTGGCGCTAGAAGGAGGGATTGACTGTGAATGGCAAGTCAACCTAAATTAACAGGCGATTCTAAGAGTAAAAATCCGTCACCATCACCTCCAACTTCTCAAAAGTCTTACAAATCCCTTGATCCTAAGCGAGAAGTTGCATAGAAAATTATACAACCCATTGCTGAAATCCAAAACAAGCCAGATCATTCTTCTTCTACAAAAGCCCCTGAAGTTCAGCCTTTGATTCATAAATTACAGGGGATTTCACTATCTCAAGAAGAATCTGAGTTATCCCAGGATATTGTTACCTCTCAATTCACCCCATCTCGCCGGTTAACTAGAGCACAGAGCGAAAAGTTTAGAATTCCTTTGTTCAAATTTCCTCTGCCAAGCTATAGGAAAGCTAATAAAACACCATCCAAATCTTAGAGTGAGTTTCTATCATCATCTTCATTCATTCCATCTATACTCTCACAAGATCAATCATCCACCTTGCCACTCCAGATCATGATTCACACAAGTACAGGAGCTACATCTTCCTCTACCCAATCACCTTCAACCACTGCTACACCTTCCCCTACCCACATACCAACAATGGCACAGAATCCTCCAAGGCCATGGAAAAACCTAGGGGCTGTTAGGATGGCTGGGCCTTTACATCAATTACCAGCACACCCAGAGAAATGGTTGCCCAAATTCAATCCTGATAATGGCCTGTTAGCTGAGGAACATATAAATAATTTCATGTTATCCATTAACTTGAATGGAGTAGTGGAAGAAGACGCAGATGTATGATTATTCCCATATACTTTACAGGGAGCAGCAGGATCATGGTACTTTTCGTTACCATCAAGTTCTATTAATAGCTGGGATGCTTTTCAAGAGCAATTTTAACTAAATTTGGAGATGATAGATCTACAACTACCCTAATAAATGATCTCTCCAACTTGAAAGCCGAATCGAAAGAACCGATTAAGGACTTCAACTCTCGCTTCAATAAATTATTGAATAAGATACCAACGATATCTAAGCCTAGAGATGAGGTCCAAAATGAGTGGTACATTTCTGCTCTATCGTCAAACACAACTATAGTCATTGATAGAGATAGAAAACCAACTTTGGCTGAAAAAATGAAAGAAGCAATAGCTATGGAGAAACACATTCTAGCTGTGGAAAAGAAAAACACATTAGAAGAACAGAAATCTAAGAAAGTAACCTTTAGGGATGAATCTAAGAAGAAACCACCAAAAGATCCTTTTGATCTTGAAGGGTTACAGAAAGTCCTCAAGACCATGTCTAACAAAATGGTTGATATTAAAAAATAGGTAGCAGAGACTTCCTCTAAGAAACCTTTTAGACCATTTAAAAGGAATTCCCCTACTGATCCTAAACCTCCAAATGCCATATCAAATGCTGAATCAGATGGAGAGGAGGACAAAGTTTCAACAAAAAAAGAACAAACAAATGATGAAGAAGTGACAAAACTACAAGGAATGTGGGATTTTATACTTCCCAATGAAGAAACTCAAGAAGCATTACTTGTCGCTACCTGAAGTAAAAAATAATTTGAATTGTCACAAACAAATCCAAAATAGAAAGCTTCAATGCCACCTCCTAGGGACCAAGCAACAGGTAATAACTATGTACCAAAATCCACTCAAACTACACCTACTCAATTGGATCCTTCTCCTTATCTAAAAATTTGATAGTTTCTGATGAAATGAAATATAATATTATTGATGATATGAAGAAATCTAGGGCAAACATCACCTTTCATGAGCTTAGTAAATTGAAGCATCAGTAAAAGTTACTTCTTAAAGAACTTAAAGTAGTACCTACTGTGTCGCTTCCTGCTGTCATGATCTCACAAGTTGCCCAAGAAATGGGAAGACCCCCTAGCACTTCTTTGAACAATATTGATCCAACCGATATAGCTCTAATTGGGGGAAGATCAAAATCCCACACTCTGCCATTTCTCCTTACTTTTGAAGTCTTTAATAAAAACTTACACAACTGTCTAGTTGATTTTGGAGCTTCATCTAACATCTTACCCAGAACAATTTGTGCAAAGTTGAATGTTCAACCTCAAAAATCTGTTGTACGAATAGTTCAGTTAGATTGCTCTCAAGTTGAAGTTGTTGGGGAACTTAACCAAGTAACCATCAGACTTTCATCAAACCCTAAAGTTTGCCAAGTCATTGACATACTTGTAGCTGACATTCTTGAGTTCTATGGCTTAATCCTTAGTAGAGACTGGTCAGAAAAACTTCATGGTTATTTTGCAACTGACTGGTCTCACATGTGGCTTCCCTATAATGGAAAACCAAATCAAATAAGGGTTGATCGTGAGAAACATCAAAAGTACATAGTAATAGAATTAGAAGGAGAAAATGAACCAGTTGCATATAGCAACAATATCATCGGAAACTATTCTGTAGAATCATTTCTAGGGAATTTCAATGCTCACACTTCACCTTTCTTAGAAAACTCTGTTGTCTCTCAAGTTGAAATTTTTTCCCAAACAAACACTTCTAAATGTGTAAATTTTGTATATAAATCTATAGTTAGATCTTTATTTTGGAAATTATTTTTTGATGGATTAAATCCAATGATCGAGCAGGAGTAGGTTGCATCTTAGTTAGCCCAGAGGGGGAAAATACTATGTTAGCATGCAAACTTGAATTTGATTGCACAAACAACGCCGTTGAATATGATGCACTAGTTCAAGGTTTGTATAAGGCAATTGGCCTTAACGTCAAATACTTCCAAATATTCGAAGATTCAGAGATTGTCATAAAACAGGTGAAAAATACTATACACTGTTTGTTAGGACATTTGAAACATTATCAGTCATTAGTACAAGACCCGACTCTTCACTTTACAGCATTTAATATTTCCCCTATTCCAAGACTCCAGAATTCTAGTGCCGATCTTCTAGCCAATGTCGCTTCCAAGCTTATCCCACCAGAAGATTACAACCTAGATCGGTTTTCCATTGAATTAATTTTTAGGCCTTATATTCCTGATAATATCACCAAATGGAAAGTCTTTAATAAAAATCCGGATATCATAAGCTTCCTGACCTCAGAAGGCTCTTACGATGACCAGATAGTTGATGAAGACCAGCATGATAACCAACTTAAACAAGAAATAGTCATTAATGCTATACCAAAATCTGTAGTTAAGTTGGAAGATTTATATGACCTCAAAGACAGATTTAAACGATCCACCAATTCAAAACTTCAGAGTTCAACTTTGAGGTTTGAATTGATCAATCTTGGGACTGATTTAAAACCTCAAAATATTAATTTAGGTCTCGGACTTACGTCAGATGAAAAAGCAGCTTTTATAGGTTTGTTGAAAAGATACAAGAATGTCTTCGCATGGAACTATGAAGATCTCAAGACATACGACACCTATATTATTCAACATACTATTCCCATGATATATGACGAAAGACCTATTCAACAAAAATTGAGGAAGATGCATCCTAATTTAGAAATTCAAATTAAATATGTGTTGAATAAACTACTGAAAGCCCAAATTATTTTTCCTGTCAGATATTCCCAGTGGGTTTCCAATATTGTCCCAGTCAGAAAAAAGAACGACGATATTCCGCAACCTCAATAAAGCTTGCCAAAAGGACAATTTCCCATTACCCCCTATGGAACAGATTTTGCAATCAGTAGCAGGCTCAGAGCTAATGTCTTTCCTGGATGGATTCTTAGGTTATAATAAAATCTTAGTACATCTAGATGACCAGCCGAAAACTACATTCAGAACAAAATGGGGCACTTATGCTTATTAAAAGATGCCATTTAGACTGATTAATGCCAGTGCTGATTTCAAACGAGCTATGGATATAGCCTTTGGTTGGCCATGGAATCCCCCCAAGGCATGTTTTGGGCCTTAAAGCCTAAGTTTTGACCAAATCCTTGTAAAAGCTCCGTGAATTATGGGCGCGGAGCGCGAAATCATAATAAAGTCACAGGGTTGTCTGCTCTAGTTTTTGTAATGTAATGTCGGTTTGATAGACCTACCTATGGTCCGCGGACCATGGGATTATATAAATAGAGTAAGGCTCTAAGAAGAAGATAGAGGATAACCAAGAATAGAAGAATAATGAGTAGAAGTATAAAAGGTGTCTTGGGGTCATAGAGTAGGAGAAGGCTCTGCAGCTGAGTGCGCAGAGGCCTAGTAGTCCGCACTTGAGTGCGCGGACCCCTGAAGCTGAGTGCGTAGGGTAGGTTGAGTCTGTAACTATTGGAAGAATCAATAAAGAGAAGTTTACCATATTTATGTGTATATTTTCTTGTTTTAATGTATGATTGGGTATAAATTTCAAGTGTACTGTTTATTTTCTGCGCGAACTCATATGAATGTTTTGTATAAATAAATATAACATAAGACATCCATGTACGTGAAGGTAATTAATTGATATAGGAAGATAAGTAAGATCTCGGGTGAGCCTTAAGGGAATAGCATAGAGCACTGCTCTAGCAGCGCGAAAGTTCCACAGCCCCTGGTTAGGGCTGTGAAAAGGTAGTGTATCAGGGCACGAGGAACAGGGAAGTGTGCGAAGTAACCTACACACAGGGACAAACAGTTGGATCGAACCAGACCCTCAGAAATCTCAACGGTGGGGAAACCTGGTTCCAACACCCCCCCATACTACTCCAGGTGAGACCTTAGTCCGCGCTCCATGGACTGTTGTCGAAAGTGCCATTAGTACAGGGATTTTCTTGGCTAATTAACTCCAAACCTGGGTCAAGCCCCAATAAGCCAACAAATGGTTCTGTTGGCAGGACTGGGATCTGCATAGAGATTTATGATGTCATATCACTGGAATCCGACAAAGAAAGGAATTGAAAATTGGTTGGACAGAAAGATTCATGAGTTCGTGGCGCAGGAAAATAAGATTCCGCGACTATCAAAGGAAGAGTGGTTAGACTACTACTTATATATAGAGATCTATGAAATTTTCTTCGCATCTTTCCCTACTAAGCTATACGAGTGGATTGTGAAGCTAGCAGATAGCCAAGGAAAGTGTAAGCTCGATAGAACTATTGTGTGGACTCCAGAATTGGTGCACAGATTGGAAGCATCAGAGGATAAGATCGCGCGCGCTGTTGATCATTGGCTCGATCGAATTATAGGAGGATTCATTACTGAGTTCGTGGTATATACTTCAGTTAGTTATAGCGAGGCAGAATGACGCTTCCTCAAAGGACCACGAGGTAATTACGTTAAATATTTGAACACTTGGATTTAAATTCTACTGTGCGAGAAACAGGTTATGTGAATAAATTGATGTTTGGAGCTATGCAAAGTGGGAGAGTCTATAGAAACGAAGGTAGTACCGAACTAGAAACTAGCCCCTTGATTTCACCTTCGTGAGGGGACAAGGAAGAGCTCGTGAAGGTCTCCCCAAGAAATTTGATCAGTTTGATAAGGCAGAGGATTCCGCGCATACCACCCCCACCCACACCACCGCCAGTTTCACCGTCTTCACCCCCATCTTCGCCCATATCACCTCCACCACCACCGCGAATTGATATGGCAAGCGTGATAAAATTTCCAGTGTTTAAGGGAATAGGGAATGAAGATCCGAACGAGTTTTGGTTCGTGATAAGAGTTGTATGGGAGGCGTAGGGAGTCGGATGACAATATAAAGAAAGCGACGTTGGTCAGCGCTCTGTATGATCGTGTGCTGACCTAGTACATTAAGCATTCTAATGACAATCCGAATGCGGGGATCACGGATATCCAAGCTGTGCTGAACAAAGAATTTAGCAGGCCGAAGTCAGAGACACAATCGATCATTGGGTTCAAGTTCCAAGTGAGACCCCCATGGAGTTGGATCGGAGACTGAAGTTTACAATTCATGAAGCTAATATGACCTTGACAGATGGAAAACACCATACATGGTTTATAGCGTCGCTAACGCCGCATCTAAGGAACGCGTTGTCACAACAGAGGCTAACCACTCAGGCCGAGGCCTTGGAGATAACGATGAGGCTACACGAGACCCCGATACAAGATCCTAACCTGGGATTTCAGCAGATCCACGCGTATTTGAAAAACTTGTTCCTTGAGATGCAGAGTTTGAAACAAGACAGGACAACTTGCCCAGAGGTGCGTGAGGCGGTATGGTGCGTAAAGTGCAAAGGTCAGGGACATGACAAGGACCACTGCCCAATTTTCACAGCTTACCTTGCGAGAGAATGACCAATGCCATGGAGACCGGAAGCACAAGCAAGACTGAGAGTGGCGCTTGCATTATGGTGCACGATTTGTCAGATAGGAGGAAAACATGCTATAGATAACTGCTATTTATTGCAGAGTACACACAGAATTCGCAACAATTGTTCTGTAATTGCTATAGGTCAGTGGGACATGATGAGCGCACCTGTAGAAGTTATGAGCTGATGATGGATCGGACCCCTATCTACAGAGTTTAGGCTAAAATGCGGCCCCTTGACTAGAACGCAGGGATGGCGTGAACCAGATTTCAGGGGCGCGGATGAGGCCGAGGTGGAGGAGGACCAGGAAGAGGTCGCGGACAGCTAATATGTTACAATTGCGGAGGGCCAGGAAAGTATGCTTGCGATTGTACAAATCCAATGCGACCATCATGTTTGTATTGTACACTGTTCGATCATGAGAAGGAGGATTGTCCCACATTGATAGCAAGGTTGCGTGATAAAGGAGCACTCCAACCTCCCCCAAATCAGAACCTGCAAATGATGAGATCTGAGCTGCACAAGGAAGACCCTAATGTAAATATTGTGCTCTGAAGTGGAGTTACGATAGGGGATGACAAAGGCAAGCTGCCTGAAGAAAGTACTTGGGTTCGCAAGGCTCAAACAAAGGAACCCAAGTCCGATTTGGAGCGTGCTAAGGAAACCTTCATGGAAGCCAAAAAGAGCTTCACTGAGGCCTCCACTTCAGGAAGTAAAGACAGTTTGGAGCCGGAAATGGACCCATCAATACTCACAACATTCTTGGAAACATGCATGAAGCTGCTGCGTGATAGTAAGGTTGTAAAGGGGCTGCAGGAACTCATAAATAGATGCACTGCGACCCTGCAAGGAGAACCACACGTAGTCCGGAAGCTTAGAAAGAACATAATGTGAACAGAAGGGAGATGAGATTGGCCATGCAGATTGGGGAATATGAGATGGACCAAGTGATTTTGGATCTAGGATCGGACGCGAACGTTCTGTAGAAGAAGACATAGGAGCACATGGGAAAGCCTACACTGCAATGGTCTCCTATCCATCTGCGAATGGCGAACTAGAAAAAGATCCTCCCTATGGGGAGATTTCAGGGAATCACAGTAGATATCGAAGGAGCAAGCGCGCTAGAAGATTTCAAAGTGATAGAGATTGTTGATGACAGCAATCCCTAACCTATGCTATTGGGAATAGATTGGGCCACTGACATGAATGGGGTGATAAATATGAAGAAGCGCAAGATGATTTTTGAGAAAAAGTCTCTGCGCATGGTTGTACCTTTAGACCTTGCAAAAGGATCACGCTACACAGAGCCGGTGCGCGACTACAACAACGATGATGACTTGGGCTGCATATACAATATAACTGCGCGAGAGCAAGACTGGGTGAATCCGACTGCAGATGGATGAATCTAATGGGAGTGTGAAAGCTCTTGTACATCAGACTCGGACAAGGAAATAGAATTATGGCAGAACCGATTACACGAGGTAACCACACTGAACTGCAACATGATGACAAGATCACTACGCTGCGTAGCAACAGAGGTAAGATATTTTCTTACACATGATGGGTTGAGTGAGGTGGATGACTTCCTGAAAAGATTTGAAAAACAAGTGCAGGAACAACAGCGTTGCGACACTCTAAAATGGGTACTGCGCGCTACGCTTGCAAGGTAGTGGGGTACGCACCAAAGAAGTTTTGAGGACTGGCGCGACTGTAGAAGGATGATGCACATGTGGTTTGGGAAGCCTCAGATGCGATTAACAGACAAGATTTCCAGACGTAATAGTCTGCGCACCCACCTATCCAGATGGATGCATGAATCTGGTGCGAAACCTGCACGGATGCACACAATCTTTGCGTTAGGAGACACAATCAGTAAGTAGGTGCGGGCAAGGCAATGATGTGAATGACCCCTCTGGTTGGAACCACAAAGTATGGAAAGGCCAAGTGCATAGAAGGATATCCAAGCAGAAGCCTTTAACAAAGTACGCGAATTGTTGAACAAGGTCCACCATGTGAAGCAGACTGACTGGGACCTATGCGTACCAATGGTTCTATGGGCGTATAGGACCGAATGCAAGAACCTGACGATGTAGGCACCTCCGAGGCTGGACTATGAAGCGAATGTTGTAATCCCCATGGAGCATGAAAGGCCTAGTCTGTGCATAGCAGCACTGGTAGATATGACGGTTCGCAGAGCCCGGAAAGAAGGGATCTCACAGTCGAAAGAAGCATAATGCTTGGGACTTGAGGAAGAAATATAACAGGGAAATTTTAGGCTCCAAGAACTTAAGAGAGAAAGGGTGCGATTAAGGAAGAAAAGCACTCTGGTAGAAGCAGAAGTCAAGAATCTGGAGGACGGGATACAGGACGATTTTCCCGATAAGAAGAACAGGGTGACAAAATAGGGTGCACATGATCACATTGACAAGTTTGAGGACTATCGCCGCGAATTGATCAGTCTGATGCCTTGGCTTGGACCCCATATTACTAAGCGAAGTAACCAAGGTGGCACTCTGTAGATGATGAGGTGCGCGATGCCACTAGTAACGGTAAAAGGTGGGTATTTCCCAAGAAGAATGATGAATGACCAAAGGGAATCATACATAGGTGGTGCAGCCACTTGACTAGCCAAGGGAAGTACAGTCTTAGCGCTCCAGGTAGTTGGAAGGAGGCGTGAGACTATAAAATATTTTTGCCGGGAGCTGCGCAATGTTGGAACTGTGCGCAGAAGCAAAGAGTCACAATGTCCGCTACCGTGCACGGGGGGTTGCACTGCCGTGCAGGTTGGCCTAAAAGTGACCGTTGGAGTCACTATTCATGATGTGATGCTCAACTTGAGACCAAATGGAGTAGGTGGTAGGCATTTAAGAGACGGTTTATGGGCAAGATTTGAAAAAATCTGCTGCCAAGGGAGCATTAATGAACCGGATTTGTAGGGAACGATCGAATTCAAATTCAAAAGGTGTTATAAATTACAAAGGGATTCCTAGCAAACAACACTTGGTCATTTTCGAATTGAGCTATTAAGTAGATCCCTATTTTTTTTGTGTTGAGCGTTGATTGAGCCGTTGAGTTTGCGAGGGATATATTTCTGGACAGACACAATGGCAGCAACTGAGGAAGTTATGGAAATAACAAAGATGATCGGCGAAGAGGCGGCGCAAGCCCTGATTGTGGGGGATGCCCTAGAAGGCGTCAAGATTGTGGCAGAAATCTCGAAATCACCACACACGCCAAGACCAAATAAGGAAAGACAAGAGATGGTTCTCGTACGTGTGTCCCCACGGAAATTGCTTCACACCAAGATGTCGATGGAAGAAAAGGGGAAAGTCGTTACCATTGAAACCAATGAGGAAGAAGAAGACCCGGAGGACCTTATTCTCGAGGAAGATGAGGACGAAGGCATGGAGGAGGAAACTGAGAATGCACACCCTCCAACAAAGCTTCCCGCCTATATCCCCCCATGGAAGGGGAAGACTATAGTGCCCAAGGACCTTGACGAGTGTTATATACCTAGGGGGGATAATATGGGGTACCAAGGGAGGTACCCAAGGTAATAATGTAATAATGGGATGGGCCATAGTAATAAATAAGGTGGTTAACCCATATCATGTAAGGGACCACAAGTAGTTAGTAATAATGTAATGGGCCCATGGTATTAGTCGATGGTATGAGGGAACCATGGTAATGATCGATGGTATTGTATGTATGAGGCCTATATAGAGGCTAGAGACTCCACATGGAGAGGGAGTGAAGGATTATTGTATGAACAAGCATATGGATTGTGGAGTATTCTCCTTCCTTAAGGAGTGAATGTATGGTGTTGCTCTACCTTAAGGGTTTGATCAATAAAGAATCATCTCGTATTATTTCTGGGTTTCTTTGCATTATCTTATATTTTCATATCAAATCTATAATATTTCCGGGTTAGATCTATAACAAGTGGTATCAGAGCAATTTCTTGGGCGTAAAAGTGGAGAATTTTTTTTAAATTTTTGCAGGATTTCGGGGGCGGTGAGTTTGCAGATCAGATCTGTACATTTTGGTGCAAGATCTGCAAAATATAATTACAGATCTAGATTCTATGTGAAAAAATACCCATTTTCAAAAAAAAAAATCGGGTGAATCGGAGTCCGGGTGAAGGAGATATTGCTGATTTAAAAATCAGTGGGGTTGTAGACAATTTTTTGGGGCAGCGAATTTGCGGCACAGATCTGGGCGTATTGGCACAAGATCTACAAAATATAATTGCAGATCTGGATTCTTTGTGAAAAAATACCCAATTTAAAAAAAAAATCAGTCGAATCGGAGTCCGGATGAGGGAGATATCGCTGATTTAAAATCGGCTCTTTTTTCAGAAATTTTGGGTGACGACGGGAGAGTTGCAGCATAGATTTGAAATTCTAGTGTCTGGATCAAGATTTCTATCACATGGGTAGATGCAGAATGATTGTTCTATTTCTGAAAATGGGTCATAATAGGGATTCTGAGCAATATTGACAGAATTGTGACAAATTCAAATTTTCAAAACCCTCTTCATGGCTTCTAGCAAGGTTCTATTATTTACAGGAAAAGATAATGGTCCTACTATTGAAGAATACCTAAAAAACAGAAGTGGTTATGGAACAACAATTGGAAATGGTGGATAGTGCAGAACTTCAGAGATGAAGCAACCACATGGTGGGGATTACTTAACCAAAAGAAGTGTTCCAACCTGCCCGATGAAGAATTTGAAAAATTACTTTTAGACAGATGGTCTCATGCTAGAAAACAAGATAAGGAGAAACATGTGGGGTTATTTCCTACTGGTATATCCTTATTGCAGGTTCATGGATTAATTAAGAAAGAGAAGATCATTGTAACTATCAATCCTAGTTGTAAACATAATTTCATCAATGTTAATTTGGCAAAAAAATTGCAAGTTCCAGCAAAACAAATTGAAAATACATAGGCTGATGATGAGGATGCTCAAATTTATAAGGATTTGAAGCTTTCTATGGATAAGTATGTGTTTCATGGTGATTTTTATGCTTCAGATATGGATAATATGATGTTGTTTTGGGATATCCTTGTATGGAATCTGCGGGTACAATCAATATTAATGTGCAAAAGAAATTCCTGAAGCTCTGGTATAAAAAGAAGAAAATTACATTACAGGATATTTCCATCAATAAACAGGTAGAGTACATGGAGGCGGAAGCAGAAGATGTTCCAGGGACTGACCTATCAGATGATGAGCCTTTGATGATCAACAATCAAACACAAACAGAGGTTGAAGAAGAAAAGGTTACAGGTGATGATACATCAGAGGAGGGCTCAGTGGTTGAAGTCATATTGGAAAAGAAGACACCACAACAAGCACCACAGCAGGGAGAATTCAAGAAAAAGACAGCGTGGGTTAAAACTTCAACATATCATCACCCACATCACCCCGCAAGAAAACAACCAACAAGATGGCAACCAATTAGCCACAAGGACAACAACCCCTGTATGATGAATAGCGAGGAGCGAAGATCCACCTACTACACATCAGCACAGAAGAGCTGCCATGGTCAACTTCCATCTCAAGCGAGCGAGGCACCAGCGAGATCGAGGGTTCACCTTTCTCTTGGATGGCTAGATGCACATGCATGGTACCAGTGGACTACTCTTTTGAGTAGATCTTATTATTTGTGTTCTTCCCATGTTTCGGGGACGAAACATGCTTAGGGGGGTGGAATGTTATATACCTAGGGGGGATAATATGGGGTACCAAGGGAGGTACCCAAGGTAATAATGTAATAATGGGATGGGCCATAGTAATAAATAAGGTGGTTAACCCATATCATGTAAGGGACCACAAGTAGTTAGTAATAATGTAATGGGCCCATGGTATTAGTCGATGGTATGAGGGAACCATGGTAATGATCCATGGTATTGTATGTATGAGGCCTATATAGAGGCTAGAGACTCCACATGGAGAGGGAGTGAAGGATTATTGTATGAACAAGCATATGGCTTGTGGAGTATTCTCCTTCCTTAAGGAGTGAATGTATGGTGTTGCCCTACCTTAAGGGTTTGATCAATAAAGAATCATTTCGTATTATTTCTGGGTTTCTTTGCATTATCTTATATTTTCATATCAGATCTATAATATTTCCATGTTAGATCTATAACAAGTGGTATCAGAGCTATAACAACGAGACCAAGAGTTTGCTCCAGACCCTGCTCCTACCAGACAACATCATTTTTGAGGGAACGCACTTGGGACGGGTGTGGAGCTTAAAATTTGAAGATTGGGACCTCGCTGACCACGAGAAGTTCCCTCACCTTAAAACCATGCACCTAATGAAGCCTAAGCAAAACATTGCAGTGGCGGTTATAGAATTAGAGCCGTGAAAGTGGTTGCGCAGAGTGGAAAAGGTAGGGCTACTTAACTTGGTCTCGGTGTCGCATTTCCACCACGCCCCAATAACAATTTTCGTCATCAGGCAGCTATTCTTCCTGGTGCATGGTGGGTGTTTATTGTTGGAGGAGCCCATCCCCATCACGAAAGACTTGATTCATCGCATTAATCGGCTGCCGCGCAAAGGAGAGGACCTCGCATACATCTCGTAGGGGAAGAGCAGTGACTTGGCCATCACGGAGGCCATGAAGAAGAAGTAAAAGCTAGAAAAGAAGAAAAGGGGCTACGCCATATCCAACATCAATGACAAATAAGTGAAAGTGGTGACCCAAATACTAGCCAATAAGGTTATGTGCAAGTGTTGCAAGGACGAGGTACCCGCGCCGGTGGTAGCACTGGCTGAGCAGTGCATGGAGGGGGTCCAGTTTAATTGGTCTGAGTTCCTCTGCAAGGAGTTCCTGGAAAATTGTTGTGAGGCCTAGGAACAAGGCAAAACATTCCACTATGCATGGCTTCTGCTGTCCCTAGTGCTCGTGGCCGGGGAATTTCCGAAGGATAATCAATTCCCCATAATTGACAGGGATTTGCCGGAGGCCGCGAAGTATGCTTTGCTCTGGGCCACAAAGGATGCAAATAGTATCCGCGAGAGTAATATATTTTGGGTGTTCATGGGGATGAACCTCAGAATGGGGATCAACCACAAGCCGCGGTTGTCACCCACTGTCTACAATAGCCTGCAGAGTTTTGCAGAGTTTAAAGCAGACATCCACAACATATACATCAGAGCGCGCAAGGACCTAGCCAAGCAATGGAGAGAGCTACCCTTTGTAGCCATGGATGATGTAATCTTCAATGTACTAGATACATCGCCGTCAGAGTGGCACACTCCAGACAACGTGAAAATAGAGAAGTCGGCGGCATAGAGGAGGAAAGAGGAGGCCAAACTGCGCATGGCGCAATTGGCAGAGAAGAGAAGGAAGGAGGCAGCGATAGCAGAAGTGGAGGAGGCAAGTGACACTGTAGAGAAAACAACTGAACAGGAAAAGGCTCCAACAACATCAGCAACATAGGAGGCAGCTGCAAAGGCACGCGAGTACCAAACGTCTCCTTCGCATGAGTAGGAAGTAGAGGAAGAAGAGGGAGGCGCGAAACCACAAACCACATCAACCCATTTGAAGCGCCAGCACCCGACCGAGCGAACGGGGCCGCGCAAGAAGGTCAAGGCATCAAAATTGTCTATTGACTCGATCACCCTAACCAAGTGTGATCTGCACGACATCGACAAGACAGTGCACGATGTCACCTCCGAAGCCCTCCAAACTTTTATACAGGAGAACCATATTGTTTTGGGGGCCCTCCGAGCGCAGCTGCAGGAATTGAAAGTGCACACTCCTCAGGCTGGTACCCTTTTGACTAGCCTCGCAATTGGAACAATGACAACAAAACATATGTTGCGCGCTTGGGTGACGAATACCATAGTGCTACTAGAAGGGGCACTGGTGAAAACAAATGAGGCTGACAGGCCTACGATTAGCATGTTGAAGGGTATCGGCATAAACATGTCTGCACTCTCACGGGAGACATTATATGTTCTGCAGGATGGGATAACTACATAACTGTGGGCTAGGGAGAGTCGGACACTACAAGTCCTCACCGAGTAGAGAATCAACATGGAACAGTTGAGCTTGCAGTGCAACGAAGTGGTGTTGCAGAATTGGCAGCTGGTACAGGTACTAGATGAAGCTTTTCAAAGCGTCCCTGAGCTGGCCATCCCAACAGACACACCAACAGAGGCGCACATCCACAGGCTAGCAGCAGGGGTACGCGAGGCGCGAGAGGAAATGACAAAGGTTCAACTGGAGTTGAACCTTCAGATTGTAGAGCTGCGGTTGAAGGCGCAACAGTCCACCCCTCCGAAAGTAAGAGAATACTGCGCCAATGCTATTACAGCGGGACTAGACAAGATCGACGGTGCGGTGAGAGATTGCACCAACACGTTGGAGGAGTCATTTGAGGTTCTCACAAATCTGTAGGAGAATCCCAACATTCAGCGCTTAGAGATAGAGGTGAGATAAATCCAATAGCAGTATGACAACGTCAAAGCAATTGCGCAGATGGTGGCCATCACTCAGAGGCTCGTGCGGATGCAATAGGCCAAAGCGCTGAAAGAATAGGTGGACGCAACACGACACAAGGAAGCAGTGCTGAAGGCATGCGTTCAGCCTTGGATCGACGAGGCCTTCACCATCACAGCAGCAATTGAAGGCAATCTCGCACAAATGTAGGGGACACAGGCATAGATGCATAGAAGGACTTCCAACACCACGGTCTTGGAACAATGCGTACAACAGATCCAACAGGCAGCAACTCAGTGCGCAGTAGTTCAAGCAGAGTTGGAGGGACTTCGCGTGAATATCTCCATGCCGATAGAGTAACTTGAGGGCAAGTCATGATGTTTGTGTTGGGGGCCTGTTGGGCATGGAATCCCCCAAGGCATGTTTTGGGGCTTAAAGCCCATGTTTTGACCAAATCCTTGTAAAAGCTCTGCGAATTATGGGCGCAGAGCACGAAATCATAATAGAGTCACAAAGTTGTCTACCTTAGTTTTTGTAATGTAATGTCGGCTTGATAGACCTACCCATGGTCTGGGGACCATGGGATTGTATAAATAGAGTGAGGCTCTAAGAAGAAGACAGAGGATAACTAAGAATAGAAGAATAATGAGCTGAAGCAATTGAGTCGAAGTGTAAAAGGTGTCTTGGGGTCGTAGAGTAGGAGAAGGCTCTGCAACTAAGTGCACAAAGGCTTGGTAGTCCACAGCTGAGTGCGCGGACCCTTGCAGTTGAGTGTGCAGGGCAGGTTGAGTCTGTAACTATTGGAAGAATCAATAAGGAGAAGTTTACCATATTTCTGTGTATCTTTTCCTGTTTTAATGTATGATTGGGTATAAATTGCAAGTGTATTGTTTATTTGCTACATGAACTCATATGAATGTTTTGTATAAATAAATATAACATAAGACATCCATGTACGCGAAGGTAATTAACTGATATAGGAAGATAAATAAGATCTCGTGTCCGTCTTAAGGGAATAGCACAGAGTGCTGCTCTAGCAACACATAAATTATACAACCCCTGGTTAGGGTTGCGCAAAGGCAATGTATCAGGGTGCGAGGAATAGGGAAGTGCGTGAAGTAACTTGCACGCAGGGATGAAAAATTGGATCGTACTAGACCCTCAGACATCTCAAGGGTGTAGAAACCTGGTTCTAGCACCTCCCCATACTACTTTGGGTGAGACCTCAGTCCGCACTCTATGGGCTATTGCTGAAAGGGCCAGTAGTACATGGATTTGCTTGGCTAATTAATTCCGAACTTGGGTCAGGCCCCAACAAGCCAACACCTTCAAAGGTTTAGTAAACAAATCACTAGTGAATTACCTGGATGATATAACGGTATACTCCACAAAACACAGTAATCATCTAAGAGATTTAAAGCAGACCTTTAAACGTTGCCAAAGGTATGGAATTTCTCTTAACCCCAAGAAGTCTTTTTTCACATTAAGTGAAGGAAAGATCCTTGGATTCATTGTGTCCAAAGTAGAAATTCATATTGACCTTGACAGAATTAGAGAAATTTTTGAAATACCTTTACCGCGTAACAAGGAATCAATGCAATCTTTCCCAGGTCAAATAAATTTTGTTAAAAGATTTTTCCCTGACTTCTCAAGAATTGTTTTACCTCTTTAATTCATGATAAAGTAAAATTCTTTGTTTAAATGGGGACATTCAGAACATGAAGCTTTTAGCTTGATAAAACAAGAAATCATAAACGCCCCATCTTTAACAACGCCAAATTTTTCGAATCATTTCATTCTATATACTTTCACTTCTGAGAAATCATATGAAGCCATATTGACATAAGTAAATCAAGAAAAAGTTGAAGCCCCAATCTCTTTCTTTAGCTCCAATTTGTAGGGAGCTGAATTAAATTACTCAGATGTTGAAAAACAAGCTTTTGCTGTTTTCAAGTCAATAAAACACTTCAGACCTTTTCTCCTCAAAACCCACACTAAAGTAATAGTACCATTCTCAGCAGTGAGAAATATTTTAATACAAAGGGATGTAGGTGAAAAGAGAGCAAATTGGGTGACAACCCTGCAAGAATATGACATAGAAATTAAACCAGTGAAAATTGTAAAAGGTCAAGGTTTTTGCAGGATGTTGGCAAGAGCATCGAATCTATCAGAATTGTAGCATTCAGGTGACGATGTACAAATCTATGAGGTAAGCCTTAACGACACAAAATCAAGGTATGCTGATATCATATTTTACTTGAAAAATGGATATGCCCCAACCTAATTAAATTACACAAAGAAAAGAGCCTTGAGATTAAAAGCTAGGGAATATCAAATTGTCAAAGATGTGCTATTTAGAATAAATTATGATTCTATTTTACTTAGATGTCTTGAAAAATATGAGGCAGAGAAGGTGTTGCAGGAACTTCATGATGGACCAGCTGGTGGTCACTTTGGAGGTGATACTACAACACATAAAATCCTACATGCCGACTATTATTGGCCAACGATGTTCAAAGATGCACACAATTATGTAAGGAAATGTAAGATTTGTCAAACAGTTGCTGGAAGATAGAGGAAACCCGCGCTAACATTACAACCAGTCAACATTGACCAACCATTTGAACAATGGGGATTGGACGCAATATGTGAGATTGTTCCTCATTCTTCTAAACAACATATGTATATCCTTACAACCACTGATTATTTCACAAAATGGGTAGAAGCAATTCGACTCAAGGTAGCCAATTCAGAAAATATTATTGAATTTATAGATCAATTTATCATCACCAGGTTTGGCCTACCATATGCTTTGATATTTGATAATGAATCTTATTTTTTAGGAAATGCTATGACAGAGTTTGCTCTTAAAAGAGGTTTTAAGCTTAAGTATTCTGCCAATTACTACCCGCAAGGAAATGGGTTAGCCAAATCCACAAACAAAAATCTCATCAGGATTATTAAACGAACTGTTGACCAAAGCCAAAAGAACTGGCATAATTTTTTAGTGTTTGCTCTATGGGCAGATCGAATGACTCAGAAAGCCTCCGTTGGCACTTCTCCTTTTAATTTTGTCTATGGGAAAGAAGTAGCCTTGCCAACAAATGTGGCTATTCCCTCCTTAGCCTTAGTTCAATTCATTGAAGAAACTCCTTCCTCATCTATGCAGGTTAGAAAATTACAAATTCTTAAGCTCGAAGAGGAAAGAGAAAAAGCCAGGACCACACATGCACATCATCAACAGTTAGTCAAAGCCTCCTTTGATTCAAATTTTGTAACTTCAAAGTCTTTTCAACTTGGAGACCTAGTATTAAAATGGGATAAAGCCCACGAAGAGAAAGGTAAGCATACCAAGTTCCAACAAATGTGGTTTGGCCCATTTTAGATTGTGGAACAAATAGGCCCATCAACTTTTATGTTACAAGATTTATCAGGTAAGAGAGAATCTCTACCTGTTAATGGGCAGGTTCTAAAGAAATACTTTCCATAGAAGATTATCTCTTATGTTCACTATATATTATTGCCTTTAGTTAAAATTTTCTTTTAGAAAGAATAATACGAATTGAAAAGAATTTACTTTTGGTTTTACAAAGGATAGTCTCTTTTTAATTTTGAGTTTTTGCTTGTGTAAGTAAGGATTGTTATGAAAGTAAGGATTGTTAATTTTGATTCCCTTTACAGTGTGGAGAATTTGCATTACACGACCTAGGGAATGCATTTAGAGAAGCAGAGAACATGTTATCTCTACGATTACCTACATTACCTCGAAGGCAATATGACCCATTCGAAATCGTCGAAAATTTCACCACTTTGGTGAAAATAATAGTATTCAGTAATGAGGAAGATGCCTTTGATGACATCTTTTTGCATAAAAACACCTTCACAGAGGTGAATCATATGGCACATTTACTTTTTGACCGTGAAGATCTGGAAAAATTTTACAGTTACAGAGAAAGCAGGTTATCAAAGGTCCCATTCGACCAATTATTGATTGAACCAATAAGATAGCCTACTCCCAACGTAAGTATAGAAGGTGACTCCAAAGAAAATTCTAAAACTGATTCTGGAGTAGAATCCCAAGAGAAATCTAACAGGAATCACAGAAGTCATCACAAAATGGGAAAAGCAGAAGAATGGAGTCGATAAAGGATACAACCCAATCTACACAGAAGATAGCTGAAGAAACTTCAGTTAGTAAGCACGCTAAAATCCATGCTACCTCCACACAGCCAATAAAACCCCTGGTAATTGATTTAGAGGAAGAATGAAACAATTTTAATAAAGGGCTCAACACAGAGGAACAAACGTCAGAGTTGCAAACTCCACAACAGAAAACAACTTAGGAAATTACAGCAGAAGAGACTATAAATACTCAAGAGGTAGAACACATCCTTGTTACGCCCACCTCTGAAATAGTTTTGAGAATAGAAGAGACTCCACATCTAGATGTGTTTTATAGCCCACAATATAAGGCCGTGGTCAAAATACCAATAAATAAAAGGAAGTTGGACTCTACAGCTGCTACTACCCCTGAAAATGAACCAATGGATGTTCTCTAGAAAGACTCACCCATTGACCCGTCCACCAATCTTACTAGACTCTCACAGTTTGCAGGTGCCTATGCTACAACGACCATGGACAAAGCAATAGAAGTACAAATGTTGCTTAGAGAAAAAGAAGATAAAATTATGTCGCTTGAGCAACAATTACAGCAAGAAAAATCTGACCAGCAGGCAAAGATACAGTTAGCTAAGCTACAACGGGAATTCGAGCAGATGCAAATAGAACATCGAACTAGCTTAGTAGAGAAGGAAGCAAAAATACAGGCAATAACTGATCTACACAAAGATGATCCAAAAATTGATCAGTTTGTTACTGAAGCACTTGGTCTTAACTCCCAGCTGATGCACCAGAAAGAATTATTGTGCCAGAAGATTTCACAATGGAACTCTTATTGTGAAACAAGCGACAAATTGACAAGTCAAGTCATGGAGATGAGACTTGAATATGATGAGATATTTAAAAAGGTCTTCGATTTCATCACCTGGCAGAATACAGAAGATGGGAGAAAAGCTGACTTGCCTAAACTAGAAGAGTCACATAAAGAAATCTTATTTGCAAGTTGGGATTCTCGGCTTAAAGAAGCAGAAAAGGCAACAACAGATGCAGTAGCAGCAACAAACAATGTCATAGAAAATGTCAATGAAAATTTACATAGTGCCAACCTTGTGGCAGAATCCATTCCAAGTTTTCTTCCTAATGCGAAACAACTTGAACTATAGTGGAAACATGAAACAGAAGAAAAAGAAGAAGTAATAAGGCAAACAACCAGGTTAAACTGGGAAGCATATTGGTAACATTTGGTAAAACCTCACAGCCAATGGATGACCCTGCGATGCCTAACCACTTCTACGGAGAAAATGGTGCCAACACTAACTGATGTCATATTTGCTGGATAGTTGAAAGCTGAAGTCAGCCAACCAACACAGCTCAAGCCCATGATGGACATTTGCGATCTGAAGGATCAAATGCAGGATAACTAGTCACCATGTTTATTTCTATTTTGATTTTATTTTTGCATAATTTGAGGCAGGTCGTTTAAACCTCCTCAACTATTTTTGTAATAATCTATTTTTAGTTTTATAGTTGAAGTATTTAAACCCCTCTCATGCATTTAGAGAGGGGTCCAGAAATTTAATCAGAAACAATCTTCAAAACATGCACTTCTGTCCCTTTGAGGAAGTTCTTGTGATATCAATGGAACATGATTTATTTTTATTTGATTTAGAATCTTCTACTGAAATTGCACTTTTGTACTCTTAGATGGTGTTGAATGGACTGAAGATAGATCAATATTACTGAAACACATGAGTAGGACATATTATAAATGGTAATTTTATCTCGTAATCCTTTTTACTTATGTATTAAGAAATGATTTCTTTTCGAATTGTTTATGTATGGAAGTTTGAATCCTGATTGCCATTATTTCACTTCTATATGATGCTGATCTATATTTTATGCTGAATATATGAATAATTACTTATGTGATATATATTTCACAATCGTTTAAGCTAACTTTTTGTACAAAAATATTATTGTTAAAAAAAATTCATTTCTCATTGCAATTGAATGATTTTTATTATCAATTGCTTTCAGACATTGTTGTAGATCACATACATCAATTTAATCCCAGATATAGTTATAATAGATATTGTTTAAATTAGGATAAAATGCATGTGATTGTTAGTTTAGATTAGATTAATTTTAGCTTAGACATTATTTCAAAACATCACATATCACCCCATTAGCACAATCATTAAATAGATTGGGAAACTGGTCCCATCATCCCTAGTTGGAGCCACTACTCCAAACGGAAAAGGAGCTGCCAACCAAGGTTCGGATTGAGTGGTTTTCCCCCATGTTGAAGCAACGATTTTCGAGGCTTCAACACGATGAAGCAAGGTTAAGTTCAAAGTAACGGTGCCAAATCAATCTTGAGTCCTCTGTAATATATCTTCAATCTAGCCCAATCTTCAAGGCTTATCACTGATCCAATTCAAAGCAACTGTACTGTGGCATTAAGGTAATAGGTTGGAGTTTTCAAAGTTTTAAACTAGAAGTGTTGTCAACCCTAATACTGCAAGGAAAGGAACATATTTGAATTCCATAACACAAAAAATAGTCTGCACTTTTAAACAACCACAGGTCTGAAAAGATTCACCAAAACATGCACCAGATTTCACCAAAATTAGCCATTATTTTCTCTTACCTTAGCTCCTGTTCATGAGATATGAACATCTCAAGGATCACCAAACTTCTGTGTTGATTCAGTGATGATATGATACTAGAAATGGATGAATGAGTTCTTATTTATACACCAATTCACTCACCAACCGAATAGACATGTCTCTTAAGGGCAGGATGACATGGGAGAAAATCTCAGGTCGGTTTACTGTCAAGAATTACACCATTAACTTGTATAATCAATAAATTTCAAACCACTTAGAGTTTCGGGCTGAGTAATAAATCGTTGGAAAGACAAAATTATGCTCTTCAATATGGTGTAGGTGTCATTAAGGAATTTTGTCTCTAAGGTAGAAAAAAATATTTTTTAATGTGACTGATTATTTATGAGTGAAGAAATGGAGATAAGGCAGAATGCCTTTGAGTGTAGGGCTTCTTCATGGTTTGATTTCTTCATTGATTTTACTCATAATCATGTAATTTCCTTCTTCAACATAGAGTCACCATCATCATGTCCTTGATTTCCTTCTTCATCACCTTATGTTCTTCAACATAGGGTCACCATCATTATGTAGTCTTCATTATTAGGATCACCAGAGGTAAGGACATCAAACTTCACATCATTGGAGGTTTGTCGTCAAATCATCAAGTTCGGTCCACGTAAGTCATCATGAGCTTCTAGATCATGAAGATGTCTTGACATATTTATCAAACATGAGTTATAGTCATCCTCTAGCATGTTAAGAATATTTGCCAATGCCAAATTGACATCAATGACAACCTAGATTTACATGACCATTCATATGATTACTACACATTTTATCAAACAACTAGATATTCTTGTTAGGTACTTTATCATTGAACTGACATGAAAAAAATAAAGCATCAGATGTTTCACATTTTGTGTTAGAGATATCAGCTATATTTCTACTTAAAACATATTGCAAATTTCAACATTTAGATTTATAATGGCCAATCTTCTTAAAATAGTGACATTGAATGTTTGAATTATTTGTACAGTTATGGCCATGTTCGAGTTGAGGCTCCCCTAAATGTGCTACCTATGGTTTATCCTCTGTATGAGATTTCCCTCTACATTTTCCTTTTCTGCCATGAAAACCTCTACCTCTACCTTTGTCCAGGGAAACTTCAGACTTGAAAGCATTTTCTGAAGTACCAACATCCAAATTAATTCTTGCTTCATGAGATAATAAGGAACCTGTTAATTCTTCCATAATATTTTTTTTTAAATCCTTGGACTCAAAAATAACAGTCATTGTCATATCAAATTTCTTTGGAAAACTTCTAAGAAATTTTTCAACAACCCTTTGATCTTCTAACTTTTCACCATTAATTTGAAACTAATTAGCAAAACCCATAACTCTAGTCATAAACTAATCAATAGTTTTTGATTCATTCATCTTGAGGGTTTCAAACTGAGTTCTAAGGTTTTGTAATTTTACAAATTTTGCCTTTTCATAACCTTGATGAGTCATTTTAAGAATATCCAAAATTTCTTTAGCATTCTTTGCACAATTATTTTAGGAAAAATAGAATCATCTAAAGAATTCAAATACAATATTTATATTTTTCTTCTTTTTATTTGCGTTCTTCTAATTATTTTATTTGAGCAACAAACACAACAGAAATAATATTTGCATCAAGTTTCGTGAACCTTGTTTCAACATAATCCCAACAACCTAGACATTGCACACAAACTTGCATTTTTAACCTCCAAAATTCATACTTGCTTCCATTGAACAATGGTGTTGGAATTGAAAACTGACTTGAGGATGGCATTCTTCAAATAAAAATGCAATAAGAGAAGTAGAGAAATATATAAAATTTGTCTAACAAATAAACAAACAACTCTTACACAAATCCACAACTCTCCTTCTCACATCCACGATTACGTAAACTCAAGTTGTCAACCAACCATACTCGTTGGTTTGAAGACAAAGCACATAATGAAAATGCAACTATTCTTCTTTGGCTTGTGTGAGTCTCTCTGTTCTTTACACCGCATCTAACCACACTTGTCAGTCACTGCAACAAATCAGTATAATCAATCCTCTTCAGTCTTCATCCACCAATCAATGACCAATGAGTTTGTCTTTAGCCACCAATCGTTGACCAATGCATATGTAAGTTAGATTCTAGCTACAATTTGAAACCCATAAATTTAGGTTTGCAGGGGACCCACTTTTAGTATGAGGATATTTAGTCATTGTGTGGGCCAATATGTCACACTCATTTCTTGAACTCCTTTCCCTTTCTCTTAGCCAGTAGATCGGGTGGATGGTTAGACCTTCCAATTCTATAAATGGAAATTTGGACGAACCAATTAGTAAACAATAAGTGATGGAGCATGCTAAGTCCATAACTCAATTTCTTTCACTCCACATGGTGAGGCAATGAATGTGAAACAATCTAAAGGGTTTGATCTATCTTTAGATCAACCAAGCTTTGACACTATGAAAATTATGGATAGATAAAACAAGGCATGAATTATGACACCAAAACTCACACTGTTGGCTTGTTGGGGCCTGACCCAGGTTCATAGGTGATTTAGCCAAACAAATCTCGGTACTACTGGCCTTTTCGGCAACAGTTTGCGGAGTGCGGACTGAGGTCTCACCCGAAGTAGTATGGGAGGGTGCTAGAACCAGGTTTCTGCACCCTAGAGATGTCTGATGATTTTCGATGGTCAGCAGTTTGACCCTGCACAAACGCCGCCACGCGCACCTATCAGTATTGTGCAACCGGTGATGCTGTCTTCGTGCAACCCTACTCGCGGCTCAATCCATTTTAGTACCCAATCCCTTATTATTAACCCAATATTAGCTGATTACTTAACTTGTCTGCATGTGTTTAGTTACAGTTAACAGTATTCACCATTCATATTAGTGCGCGCGATAAACAAAATAGTATAATTGCAAAAGATATCAACTATATAATAACTAAAATAGATACACAATATTTAGAATCAAACTTCTCTTTATTCTTCTTCTTCCTTGGTTACAAACTCGACTCCGACCTGTGCACTCAGCTGCAGGGATCCGCGCACTCAGCTGCAGACTCTACTAGGCCTCTGTGCACTCAGCTGTAGAGCCTCTTCCTACTACTACGACCCAAAGCACTTAGACCTTTTCTCTATGCTCGCTATCTTCTAGACTCCATTCGGTTTTCTATCTATCTCTAGTTATCTTTACAACTTAGAGCCTCGCTCTATTTATACAATCCCATGGTCTGCGGACCATGGGTAGGCCGACACTACATTCAAAACTTAGGGCGGACAACCCTATGACTCTAACATACAATTTGCGCTCCGCGCCTGCAATTCGCGGAGTCTTTACAACAATAATACTCAAAACTTGGGCTTTGAGCCCCAAAACATGCTGTGGGGGGATTCCATGCCCAACACATGCAAAAATGCTTTATTAGAGAGCAATAGATACTTGCGTTTGATAGTTACAAATCTACAAACTGAATAAACATCACAACTGACTCAATAACACGAAACAAATAATCACCTATGTAAACATCTAAGTAAACTCAAGATTATTCCTAACAAAAATGTGTGTTTTGTCGAACTACTTTGTCTCCTCTCCACTTGGAATTATATGTTGGTAATCCATAAGGGGCAGATTTTTACTCCTTCTAGATGCTTCTAGGTCTTTAGTTTTACATTGTTTCCTTACATATGAGGAAGACAAACTCAATCATGCCAGATGCTTTTGGGTATTTGGCTAACGTGTTTTCTTAAGTCCGAGGAAGACAAGCTCTTAACCTGTTTTTTTTTTTTTTTATCCTTTTGACATAATTTTTAAATAAGATTTATTTAAATTTGATTAAATAATTTTTTTTGGTAATCTTGGTGGGACTACGTCATCATCATGTCCAATATATCACCCTGATCGAGGCGTGACATTGAACTTGTAACTTCACATCAAGAGTGCCTTAACAGAGTACCCAATCACCATCTATCCAAGACCCTGTAGACAATTAAATAAAAAAATATTAAAATAATATATTTTCTATTTTTAATATATAATTTTTATAATTTATAATTAAATTTTATTAAAATTATATATATATATATATATATATATATATATATATATATATATATATATATATATATAATTTTAAAAATATATTTCAAACCATAAACAATGTGTTACATAGTAGCTATTCTGCACCTTAGTTTAAATATAACTAAATTAAAGTAAAATTATTGAATTCAAGTTATCGTTAAAAAAACATGTAAATAACCCAAAACCCAAAAGCATTTGGCATGAGTGAAAGTTCACCCCCTAAAAAACTACCAGCAAAGTATTTTAGATGGTCATGTTTTGTCAATATGCACATGATGATGGTGTTGCATATTAGGATCTTAGACATTAATAGATGATAGATCAATATGTTTGAAATGATCAAAAAAAACTATTAATTTGATTTTTTAAATTTGATTAGAATTTTAGATTTATGAAAATTTCTACTTTTATATAGTTAATTTATGATAATAAATATTATTACAAAGCTGGTATATATTACTATTAATTAAAATATTTTCTATTTTTTTAAAAAATTTTAAAATTTTAAAAAAATTATATATAAAAAATATAGGGTAATTAAAAAATATAGTTTTAACATTTTAAGAATTACAAAAATATTATATATAAATAATATGTTGTAATTAGAAAATGTAATTTTCACACCCTAAAAACTAGAAAACTACTTAATTACACTAAATTAAATATGTTGTAGTTGAGATTGAAATTTTGATATTTTAAGTTAGTTACAATACAAAAATAATTTAGAGAGACAAGTAAACTTCACTTCACATTGCTTGGAATTTAATGTAGTTTTATCGGTTGTATTCACACAACTTTACATGTCACATCAATCCACTAAATTAGCTAAGCAAAAGGACATTAGGTTACCGATGTCTTATAAAGTTTCATCACATAAAGTGTTGCCTGCAATTTAATGTTTTACTTATCTCATTATTACATTAAGACAATTAGTTGGGGATATTTGCAAAACTTAGAGTTAGCATTCTTTGGAAAAATTATAGGCCTCAACTTGAAATCAATAAAATGAAATAGTCTTTTTTTTTGATCAATTTTATTTAAATCCGATAAATATTTTTAAGAATCATATATTTAAGTTATTTAATTTGCAAAATTCAAGTATTTCAATTTTTTTAAGGGTATTGAATCTATATATACATTAAAAACTCATTTCAAATAATAAAGCATATTTAAATGTAACTATTAATTATTTTTACTAAATTTATAAATAATTATGTATATGTTAAATAAAGCATAAGCGTCCATATAGGCATGAAAAATCAAAATATTAATTTATTGGTTGTATTTGAATATGGAAAAACACTTTTTAGTTAAAAAATAATATATTTAACGAATCCAAATTACTATTTGTTTTCTTTTGCTCATTTATGAGCAACGATACCTTCTTGGGAAGAAAGGGATGTTCAAGCACTTGGAACATGCATGCAACAAAATCTAGGAATCATATTTCTATAGGCAACTTGGTCCTACAACATGATTTGCCACACCAGATATATATGGCAAAGTCAGGATATCCTATATTTAATCAATAAGCAAGAGGTTGATTAAAACACAACTCTGTTTGTTTATGTTTTCATTGATGGAACTGGTGGTAAGGGTGATTCATTGAACTGGCATCAATCACTGCATTGTACGAGCCACTCCCTTAACTGTACCAACAATAGGAAAAAGCATAGGAACAGAGACAAGACGAAGATCAAACTGGAACATCTTGGTGTTGAAAATAATACTGAGAGGGGGGGGGGGTGAATCAGTATTATCTAATTCTTTTAATAAATCTTCCTTATTTGTTCTTTGAATTATTTTTGTATGTCAGTACCATAAAATAATGAGCATGAATAAAGAAAAACAGATAGTCACACCAAAGAACACAAGATGTAAGGTGGAAACCCAATGTGGGTGAAAACCACCTGCTGCAATATGTCTCTATCTTCTTTCAAATTAGAAACTTCTTTTACAATGGTTTTGTACTGGTGCAGTCCTTTACCAGTACGCAGGCCGCAACCTGCAGAGAGCTACAACTCTCTCTCTCTCTCTCATTTTCCAGTCTCTCCTGGAAGGGAGCTACAACCCTCTACTTCTTTTCATAAAGCATCAAATGATCATCAAGTACATAAAAGTTACAGTCCACTACAGTTATCAGATCAACAATAACAAAACTAACCCAGAACACCTTATCAACAGAAAAATTCAATCAACAGAACAGATACGCAGTTTTCCCTTCTGTGGCCTGCGTCGCTACGCAGTTCACCTTCTGCTTCCCTGCGTATACCCGCAGAGATCCTTCTGCCGCACTGCGTGCCCACGCATTTTTCCTTCAACCGCACTGCGTACTATTACTGCAGGGACGCACCCCGAGACATTATCGCGCCGCGTACTGTTACTGCAGGTACGCACCCAGAAATACTATCGTGCCGCATACTTTTACTGTGCGTACGCACCTGAACCTTAGTCGCTCTGCGTACCCACGCAGGACTCTTGTTTCTGCTCTACGTACCCATGTAGGACTCTTGTTTCTGCTCTGCGTACCCACGCAGATCTCCTGTTTCTGCTCTGCGTACCCACACAGATCTCCTGCTTCTGCTCTGCGTACCCACGCAGGACTCCTGTTAAACACCTGCGTACTTCTGATTAGGGCCGAATTGGCAATCCACCAGAGTGGCACAGTTGCTCAGATCTGATCATGTGCTCGAGAGATCACCCTTCATAGATTCGCCTTCAACTTCCCTTTCATATAGATCAAGCTTTTAAGACCATAACCCAATAATTCAGATCTAAAGATATTCAATTGCAAAAGATGCTTAGCCAAGTGATCTCCTTTGCTTTATATAGGCAAGCTCCTCCTAAAATCATGGAACAATACCACGAGCCAAAACCGTAATAACACAAATACCGTCGGCTAAATACCAAGAGTAAAACATAAGAAACCCCACGTGTGCTTTTCTCTGCCTTGAAATGTGTGCACTGGGGGGATGCACCTCCTGAACGGCTGGCCTGCGTATCTGGACGCGGTCCCTGCATGGTGTACTTGCGGGTACGCACCTTCTGAACTGATTTCCTGCGTACTTCTTAATTTTCAACAAATTGAGAGCCTTGCCACGGGAGTTGCCATCAAGTACAACATCTGTAACATATAGCCATACCAGAAACATAATGCCAACACTTGGGGGACAAAAACTGATAAAAAATGGCAAACTAAATTCGGCACATCATTTAGTTGCCACGTAGATTATAAAATTCAAATAAATTGACACGTAAGCCTGATCAATTTCCAAGTTTTTTCGAAATATGATTTGTTTAATGTGTTTATTCAATGATCTCAATCGTGACATTTGTATGTTGTATTGGCGATAAATAATATCATTGTTCAAGAACGCAAGAGTAATGTATTTAAAGGTACATCAATATAAGACAACCACGCTGACAACCTTGTATAAATGACTTAATTGCATAACACATATTCCAATGTAATTTGAAATAACATGTTCATTTTTATAACCAATCAATTTAAATATAAACAAATTAAATTATTTTTTAAAAATAATAAATTTTAATTTCTAATGTTAAACTATTGAAATATTGCATTGGGTTTATGGTCAAAGCCAAACTAATATGGTTTGACCAAAAACCTAATGCAACATCTACTGCCTGCGGTAGGGATAATAACTTGACATGCATCCAAATGAATTTTCAATATAAATATGGTGGAGGTCATTCAATAAGATGACATGGAAAATCTTTGGGTTACCTCAAAGTTTATGGTGATTTCAAATTTTTGAAAATGGTGGCTGTGGTTATCAATGTTGGGGTAACCAAGATTAACATGATTCTTTTAGCATTATTATAAGGGGGTCAAATGCTTTATCGAGTACAAGTCTTAAGTGAAAAGAGTGTAAGAATGCTTTTCTAATAATTATCGAGTCGTCTTTAGTGCAATTTTTTGGAAGCTTTTCTAGTCTAATTTCTCTAAAACCTGGCAGGAATTATTGAAATCACAAGATTGATGGGTAACCCCTGCACAATCTAAGTGCCCTAGGGTTTTTTCAGAGTGTTGAACCCATATATACAGTAAAAAAACCAGTTTAAATAACACAAATCAAGATTTCACCTCAATTTTTTTCGCCAGATTCTAGCACCAAAAATTCCAAAAAATCACACTAAAGACAACTTTCCATCGAATTTCAGCAATGAAAAGTCCAAAAAGTCACACTAAAGACAACTCCAATAATTATTCGAGTTATCACCTTTATATTGTGTTATTGTTAATGTTAGAGGAAGGATTATAAACTAATTTGATGTTGTCGAAGTCATTTTCCGAAAACTTTGAATTTGAGTAATATTAAAGTGCATTCAATTCTTTTTGGTTAATCTAATTTTATAATATTAGATTAATATAAATTTATTTGAGTTTTAGATTGATTGAGTTTAGAAAGATATTAAATGTAAATATTTTTAATATAAAATTTAATGAAAGCTTTACATATTAAGATATTTGATTCTTTTTAATATTTGGTTTATTTTAAGTTCTTAATAATATTATTTATATTTATATGAATTTTACAATTTTTTTTTTTTTATATACAAAAGTATTTTATCTCTAATTATATGTTTAATAATTAAATTTAAGTATGAAATTATGAAATATAATAGCTACAAATATGAATCATCATTATTTTCTATTACTGTGATAGGAAAATTATACTTTTTTCAATTGAATAGGACATTATTTTTATTATTATTTTTTAATATAATTACTTTTTAATTGAGTTGGTATTATGTTCTATTATTATTATTATTATTTGATTTAATGCTTCACTACACGTTATCTAATGCATTATTACAAAATTTTGCACATTATATTGTAGAGTACCTCTCACAGTAAATTGATTCTTTAATATTTAGAAAAAATCTATGAGATGGATATATAGAACAATGTAAAGATGATTTTGTATTGTTTTCGATATGATAGTGAAAGTAATTAAAATCTAATAATTACAACCCAATATGACAATAGTGTTGTAAAACATTATGTAATGTAATGTTATGTTTTTTTGTGTAAGCTTGGTAGTACTTTCTCTATTAATATTTTTAGAACATAAGTATGTCTTTAACAAAATTTGCAGGTGGCCTCAACCTGCTTGTAGGAAACCAGGTCCGTTGGCCACCTATCTGTGTTAAATGCTGTGCAAAATTTAAATAAAGTTTTCAAGACCATCTAGGCTACATTTGCAGTTCTATCTACTATAAACTTCAACTTAAAAAAGTAAAGGCTAATTGACATATTAACAAAATTATGTTTGAAGACTTTTTTCACTCATCAGATGAGTCCACCTGGGCTGGGGATTTTGCATTGGACCTAGGGATTTCGCTCCTCTTCATGTCCTGTATGCTTTGCTCGATCCTGTTCAGTGCGAGATTGTTTCTGTACACTTGTATTTGGACTGCAACAATTCCTTTGTGTAGATCCTTCATGCCGGGCTCTGTTGTTCGGGCCTCCTCCTGCTCCTCTTGTTCCTTGTATAGTGTCATTGCTTGGGCCACTATGTTCTTTATAACCCAGTATTGCTAGATTGTTTGCTGAAATAGTGTGTGTCGACCTCTGGTGTTCCTCATATATTTCACCATAGTTTTCCATTGTTCTATATCTATATCTTGATTGGTTATACTGTCATTGAGCTCCATCTCCTACTCTGCTATTTGAGATTTTACCTCCGGTGGAGTGCCAACAATATATGTGTTTATGAGGGTCTACATGTTTTCTTTCCCAGTCTTTCTGCCTCTTTTGTTTGGACCTCGACTAGAGGTTGCTTCCACCCCCTTGGTCCTTTTCTCTGCCTTACCTGTTCCTCTGGTTCCTCTTTTGCCCGCCTATTTTTCCTCTTCTTACAACCTGTCTTCTTTCCTGCTTTGTATTTCTTTTCTCGAGCGGCTCACTAGTTTCGGCTTGCTTGCTGGAACATGATAAAGGTTCCAAAGCTTTGGGCGATGCTGTACACTGGTGTCTTTAATACCTAGAACATTAACAAAAGAAAATTCTTTATAAGTTTGAATTCTTTTACACATAGTGGTCTTAAGTTTCTCTGGCTCGGGCTTGTCCACCTGCTCCTGGCTTGGAGAATTTTGGTTTCCCTCTTTCTCCCTCGATTTCCCCCCTTCCTTCTCAGAGATGAACAAGCTTTGGCCTTTCCCTTTGTTCCAATGATTCTCTGTAGTTTGTGTTTCCCAATTTCCCAAATCCCGCGGGGTCTCTCTATTGCCCCTTCCTACTTCAGTTTCCTCCCCTCTCTGCTTATCCCCTCCCCAATAGGCAGGATAATGCGGGTCAACATTAGCAGTTCTACAGGTGTCTCGATTTTGGGTCTCATTATATGTATTCTGGGTCTCGTTTGAGGGTTCGGACTATGATTCTCTCCTCTCATGTTCCCTCACCCGATTGCTACCCCTGATTGTCCCTTGTGACCCGCTGCCTTCAGCTGGGTTTGTGCTCAGTTCGAGTTGGGTGAACCACAACCTTGCTACTTGGTCCATGATGGTTTTGAGCTCCCTCACATCCCGTAGGTTTCACCTTGCCGGAGCGACAGGTTTCCTACTCGTGCCATTGAAGAATTTCCATTGGGCATCCCATCAGTCCACGTTCCCTCGGTCCCTATCTACCCAAAGATACATTATAGTTTTCCTGAGACCCCTCACTCCGACGACATTCCAAGCATAGACGCTCCAATCGACCGGACTAGATTCCCAAGAAACTCAGGTCTCGACTTGTTCCGAGCCTTGACTTCCCTCAGCCCTCACCCCAAGTTCCTCTATAAAATTCATTTTTGCGATGCAATCGAGAATGGAAGCTGAGGTAACATACCAATTCTTGCCGATGAAAGCCATTTTCCTCTCGACGTCCTCCAGCTCGCTTCCAGCACCTTCGGTTGCACATTATTTCTACTTCTCCCTCTGAATGCAAATGCCTTCTCTCCTGGCTGCCTTAGCTTCTTGTTTCTTTGTCCAGCCGCCCCGCTTAGCTTCCATAAGGTCCCCCACGTGCCCTCTTCCTCTTTCCATTGCCCATTCCTTCATTCGATTTCCTTGGTATGAGGTTTGCCTGAACCTTCCATTATTACCTTCCATCACTCCACTCGTGCTGCCGGCTGCTCCTACCGTGGCTTTCCTTTTTTTTCCATGCCACTTGCCCTCGCTGGTCTGCCCGCCCTCGTGCTTGACCCCAAAACTCTATCTCTCTCCTCCATCCTCGGCCACACCTATATTAACTTTGTGTTGTCCATTGCCCTGCCTTGTCCTGCATGCTGCCCCACCCGCCTTCGTGTCCTTCCACTTTCCAATACTCCATCTGTCCTTTGGCCTAGCTGGTTGGATTCTAGCGCCTCGCCCCCCCATCCCCTGTGGCCCACCTCGTCTGTAGTCTCCACTTCTCCACTACCGCATCTCGATCGAGGATTTTCTCCCTCCTCCTTTTCGTTTTCTAGGATCTCCTCTAGCCTTCTCATCCCCTCCATTTGTTTTAACTCCTCTCCCCTTATATCTAGGTTTCTGCCTATTTGCGCGCACCCCCATTTGGTGAGATTATCTGCTGCCACATTACCCGATCTGCGGACATGCGTCGGGACAATGTAGTTAATCTGTCGAATTAGATTTCCAACCTCTTGGATGAGCCTTGCTATCCTCCAAATTTGGATGATCTTCTCCCATGAGATTTCTTGCTGAAGTTTTTTCACCATGTCTATTGCCAGTTTCGAGTCTCCTTCCACCTCCAGTCTCTGGAACCTTTCCCTTGCTGCAATTTCCAATCCCTGCTTCAATGCCTGGAGCTCTACTTCATTTTTTCTCGCAGTGCCACAATCCATGGAAAATAGGCAGATATTATTGCCTTTGTCATCTCTAAACACTCCTCCAGTCCCCGCCACCCCCAGATTCCCTTTCGCAGCTCCATCGAAGTTGAGTTTAATGAAATATTTTTGAGGCCACGTGAAAATGTTCGCAGACTCACAGTGAGGGGGATGTTGTTTCCACGCGATAGGGCTCAACATGCTTGGCTTTAAGCTTAGTCCCGTCATTATTCGTTCTTCCTATGGATTTGTTTCCCAGTCCTCTGCATACCATTTCTCGGCAAGGATCGTTTCTCTTATGTTCTGGATTATCATTTTCCATCGTTCTACTTCTGTTCTCTTTTCCCCTTTGAATATTATTTTATTTATTTCCTTCCAGACTGCCCATAGTAGGAATCCTAATGATATTCTCCAGGCACGATTCAGAATGGGGTTTTGGTAAGGCTTTCTTCTCCAATTGTCCATTGTTGCTTTCATACTTATTTGATTCCTGTCATTGACTCCAAAGAGTTGTTCATGGTTTCTCCATAGGTTTTCGTTGTACCTACAGGCATTGGTCAGGTGTTCCATTGTTTCTGCTTGTTCTGCATAGATACTACATATCGAAGGTCCCTGTAGACCTTTTATCTGAAGTTGGTCCCAAGTAAGTGCTCTCCCATGTCGGATTATCCACATGAAGAAAGCGATTTTCGGCCATGATTTTTCTTGCCAGATTCTCTCCCATATCTGTGGCCCTTGTTGCAGGTGGTGCACTACTTGCAGATGATAGCCCTCTTTAATCGTAAACATCCCTTTGATTTTATACTCCCACCTTATTATCTGGCCCTTTCGCTATTGCAATTTTCCAGGTTTCCATCTCTTTCTCATAAACCTCCCATTGGGTGGATTTGGGAGCACCTGGCCAATATTGTTTATGTTTCCATTTTCTCTAGTATTCTCCTGGGTCTGAGCTCCAAAAGTTTTTCACTGTCTGATCTGCAGGGTTATTGGTGAATTGACATACTACTTCTAGATCATGTCTATTGTGGAGTTTTTCTCTCTACTACCACGCCTCATCCTAGAATTTTGCTTTGTCTCCTCCCCTTATTTTCCAACAGATATGAGTTGTTATTAGTTCTCTATTTTCTGATGCTAAGTTCCATATGGCCGATCCCTTAATGTTTTCATGGACTCTTAACCTTCCTTCAATCGAACTTGGCATTCCATATTTCCTCCCCCATATTTCCTTCCATATATCTTCTCCTCCCTGAATCCATCTCCACCAGAGCTTTGGCCCCATGACCTGATTGAGAATGTATGGGTCTCTGAGACCTAACCCACCTTATTTTAAAGGTTTGTTGAGCTATTTCCATGATAGAAGGGCCCATTTTTTTTTTTTTCTTTTTCTTCTGGGCCCTTTCCACAAAAACTTTTTGAAAATATCAATCATCCTTTGGCATAATCTTTTGGGCATCACTTGGATAGATAATTAGTAAATTAGAATTGATTGGAGAATTTCTCTCAGTAGTATAACATGACTTGGCATATTCAGTGATCTGAATGTCCAATTCTACATTCTCCCTTGGATTTTTGCCAACAAGGTCTTCTAGTTTGCCACTCTAGTTTGTTGGTCACTTAGCTGTATTCCTAGGTATTTCGAGGGGAGATTACCAATGCGAAATCCCATTATTCTTGCTAGGAAGGCTTGCGATGGGGATGTCATATTAAAGAAAAATATATCTAAATTTTCCTTATTTATCTCCATCCCAGAAGCGCTCGTAAAGTCGTTCAGGATCTCCATCAACCCTCTAGCTTCCCTGAGGGTTTCTTGCTTGAACATCATTATGTCATCGACGAACTGTTGGTGAGTTAACGTAAATCATTACCCCACATTCTGAGACTTGTATACTGATCCCTTTGTACTTTCTCTTTTACATACCTTCCTAGTCCTTCCGCAACCAGTATAAATAAGAACGGGGACATCAGGTCACCTTGCCTAAGCCCTCGGGTTGCATTGAACACCTCTGTGGGCGTCCCATTGAGGAGGATTGAAAAGACTGGGGTCAATATCATCGACATTATCCAACTTATCCATCTTGAATCGAAACCAAATGCCTTCAATATTCCCTGTAGGTACTTCCAATTCAGCCATTCATAAGCTTTCGATAAGTCTAATTTTACCAGAATATCTTTGTTTTTTTTAGTCTTTAGTGAGTGTATTGCCTCTTGAGCTGTCACAATGCCATCTACTATTTGTCTCCCTTTAAAAAATCCTGTTTGTTCTTGAGAGATTAATCCAGGTAGGATAGGTTTGAGGCAATTCACCGTGATTGTAGCCATGATTCTGTAAATTACATTGCAAAGCGTTATTGGTCTGAAGCCTTGCAGTTCTTCCGAGTGGTCCATTTTGGGAATGAGGGCAAGAAAGGTGGAATTCAGGGGCGGGTGCATTCTTTTATTGTGTCGGGGCCACTAGTTTCACAATATCATCCCCCATAAACGACCATGTAGCTTGAAATAATTCAGATGTAAACTCGTCTGGGCCCAGTGCTTTGTTTTTTCCAGGCCTTTAATGACTTCTTCTAACTTTGACTTGGAAATTTCCCTTAGAAGGGCCATGTTCTAGTCCCTACTCACTAGTTGGGGAATATGCTGAGTTATTCTATTTATATTCTCCACCTTGTCTAGATTGGGTTCCATCAGTAGGCTTTGAAAATTTTGAACTATCAAGTTCTCCGTATCTTCCTTTTGAGTAAGGCAGTTTCCTTGCTGATTGTTATCGGGAAAACTAGTGTCCATTTAGAACTGCTAGTCCCACTAAGATGAGTAGCTATCTTAGAAACAAACAAACTAAAGTCACTTGTGTTTTCATTTATGAGAAATAGATGAGAGAGAAGCAGAGAGTACCAACCTCAGTCTTTCACTTGGCTCCTTGCTTGTTTCCTCTCCCCTTTGACAGATGTTTGCCACTCCTTCCTCACTTGTCCCACTTCAAAGAACACCTGCAGAGTCAAAGCAGCATAATACCATCAAAGCATAGAGATCTATAATCATAAACAATATAGGATCAGATATATATTAACCATACAAATGCATATATCAATACAAGATTCAAAGATATACAAGAATATGGAGGAAAACTCAAATAGCTTTATTGATAGAAGTAGTAGAAGAGAGGATTACAACCCATTGATCTGATCCAGTGCCATCCTCCCAGCATGAAAGCCGTCTTCACCTCATGAAAATCTAGATCACCCAACACTATGATTTTCCACAGAGAAACCAACGGCACTTCCTTACAAGATACAAAATTCCAGCCTCTGGATCTCTAGGATGAGGGATCCATATATAGATGTTTGCAGGTGGGTGAGTCAACTTCTGGGTTTTTGATTAGTGTCATTTCTCTGATAGTTCTTGGTTCCACTTGGAGATTTCATGATCTCTTACTCATCCTTGGGCAAATTCAGAGAGGTAAATGTCACAGGAGAAGTTTCTGGAAGATTCCATGATCATCCACCTTGCAAACTGTCTCTGCCATTTGTCTACTCTCGCCCATCGCACCCTATAGAAGGGATTTTCAGTATGCATTGCAGCCCCTGTGTGCATTAGGTGAGATGCATCACACCCTGACTTTGGAGCAGGTGAGATGGTCCAGTTTTGACCAGTTTTGAGTAGTTTTTCAGGGAGAACTTCTGGGAGATGATGTAATCAGCTGACCTTGTTCCTTTAGGGTGTGTAACAACACTTTTAGGGGCTTAGAAGCCCTTGGTTTATGGACATATGAGATTGTGGTTGCAGTGCCCAAATATGTCTATAACAGTTGCCCCCTAAAGCATGAGGTCGTAAATCTTTTGATGCCGGGTGAAATGCTTAATCATGAGGATCCGAGGTTTTTCAAACTGGAAGGTGACCTGTAATAAGATACAATACAGTAAATTATCTTCATAATATTTTCATGATCTAGTTGAGGCGGGCATTCCCATGCTCAGCTTTATAAATTCATTTTCATGTAAATTGGACAGAAAACCGTATGTATGGCAGACTGATGATTCTGGTAGAGCCATCATCCCTTAGCTTGGATGATTATCTGTGCAGCTATGATGCACATTTGATGTCTTTATTTTCCTAAATATATCATAGCTCGTATGGATGAAACTAGATCTGGGATCTTCAAACTTGTTCAATCTTCGCCCGAAGTACAAGTCGATCCATGTGAAAGGATGTTCTGACGTCGAACATGGAAAGACATCACCTGATTACCAGCCAATGATGTAAGCTGTTAACAGGCGCGAGAGGAATCACCAATAATGATGATGACCCTCAAGGTACGGCAGTACAATTCACGTGGTGCGAATACATGAGTCGATGTTGAACACCACGCGGATGAGATGTAAGTTGGGTTGGTGAATTCTCTGAGCGACTTCTCTTGAACATATCGGTGAAACTGAAATGGATTGGTAGTGTTAACCCAAAGAATGGATGGTACGACAAACCAATGGTGATATGACCGGTGAACGGAATAACCCAACCCAACTCAATCATGGTGATGGAGTGAAAGTGTCATGTTAAAGGGCGACCTATTACTAATAAAGTTTCTTCAAGTTTTCTTCCCAATTTTTCCCCAGTCATTGCTGACCAGTACCTCTTTATTTTTGTCAAGCTTGAGGAGGATAACATGTGTTTGTTCTATAATTTTCCCTTCAGGCAAACCCGTTGCTATGTTTTAACGAGCCTAGCGACAGTGAAACTCGCTCTTGTCTGCATGGACAAGTTTGTCGCTATTGTTTTAACGAGTTTAATGAAAAAGATAACTCGGTCCTTTTCAATTTTAGAGAGTATAAAAAGAGACAGAAAGGCAACTCCAGTAATCCTTTTTCGTAGCATAATCCCTTAAGTTCGAAAAAGTATAAAATAATACGAAATTGATGACTTTTCGATAGTTTTAACGAGCCGAACAAGACAAGTGCTCGATTTTTTTCTGTAATGATCACTTAGGTCCAAAAAGATTAAAATATAGAGGAGGGATGGCACTTCCGATCGCTTTAACGAGCTGGAGAGGCCAATTTCTTGGCAATCTTTTCACTTTTTACAAGTCAGATGAAAGGAGCTTAAAGGAGACTTGTTTTTTGAGGAACGAGTGATGTTTTCGAATAGCAGCTGGTTCCAGGTAAGGGTTGGAACTTTTCAATCACAGCAGTGTAAAGAAGATGGCTAATAGCATCACTCGTCGTAGCTATTCCTCAAAAGGGGTAAACAATCAAATGGAGGCGTATGATCGGCTAGAAAGAGTGGAGGTGATGGTAAGAACACGACCAAGGCTCAAAAGCTGATGATTATGCGATCGAAATGGTTATTTACCAATGGATAGGTTCATTTTTTACTGAGCTTAAACTCTGGGGGAACATTTTCTCATCGCTAGGTTTATTTTTTAACGAGCTTGAACTTCTCGTAAAACTGCTCGTGCTAGTCGTATAATAAGGATGTCTCATCGATAGGTTCATTTTTTAGGAAGATTGACCCATTCGAAACTTTGCTCCGAAGCCTTTCGTATGCAGGCTAGGAATGACCAACTACTATCCTAGGGGTTAAAGAACTACTAAGGTTAGGTAGGATAGCTTCTCGGTGGGAAACATCTCCTTTACTTTGCCGTTTCCATTGGTCCCGACAAAGGTGAATGGTTGATCAGACCAATCACCTAACTTAAGAAGTTTAAGTTAGCAAAAAACTACGAGGTTAGAGTTACGTTGGTCACTTTTCACTTGCATGCAAAAAGGTTTTCATGCCCCCAGGTATAACGAAGTAGAGCTTCCAGGTTACCATTCATTTGCAAACAAAACACTTCTTTGGCTCTGTTGGGAATAGACATAACTTTTGACGGAGGAATCCTTTTCTAGTCTGATCCATTTTCCTAAATGGATAGGATAGTCAGACTAGTCATATTCCAATGCCGAAACCTACCTTATAACTGGGGTTTTCCTACCGAAGCAGACTAGGGCGCATGCCTCCTGGGTTTAGCCACATTCACCGAATCACTCGCGTTCATTAGGTGGATTGATTGGAACTTGATGAGACATTCCTTGTGCAAAAAGACCAGTTAGGGATGGCACTTGACTATTAGCTATGTGTGAACCGGGGAATGAAATCTGGTCTACGAGCTGGACCACTCTGCCTTCATGCAGAAAACACATCACTCGAAAGAGTGAGGAAACAATAGCTCCCATGCTATAAATGTAGTCACGCCTAAGGAGTAGATTGTAATCTAAAGGTGCTTGGACTACCATTACGTTCAGGTAGACGGTTTTCCTTCTCAAAGTTATAGGCAAACTTGGAAGGATCCCTAACAGTCGACTGGTTCCTTTGTTGAAGCTTGTCAGATTTCGAATCTCAGGTAGAAGCGATGGCGAACCAAGCACTTTCCGAGCAGTTGAGGAAAGGATACTCACAAAAGCCCCTTCATCTATGATAGTACCAACCATGACCATTATATAAGCTTGCACTATGATTCATAATGGTACATTAGATGGTAGACGGGGTCTTCCTAGTAGATTCCAATCGAAGGAAACGACTAGGTTGCTTGGAGGAGAGACTGAATAAACGGCTGGGTAAACCTCTGATGAACTTCCTTCCTGCGGTAAAGGAATGGGTAGATTGCCCCCATGTTCACCGGATTCTGTGTTGACGAAAAGAATTTGAACGGTGTCATTCTCATTCTCTTTGGTGACTGTATCATCTGAAGGTAGGCCTTCTGAAGACAAGACTGGGTCGACTGCCATCTCGACTTGTTGACTTTGGCCTGGTGTGGACTCAGAGGGTTTATCTTCAATGATAGATGCTTTGACTGACCACAAAGGTGTGTCAGTCAGATTTTAAACTAGTGATGGACTCGGCAAGAGTTTCTTGTATCCAGGAGAAAACCGTAGCGGTGAAGTAGGATGGTTATCCAAGAATCTTTTAGCTTCGTCTAGGAAGGGACAATGGTGGATGGCATGATCGCCTTCACACAATCTACAAGGAATTTTACATCTTCCTTTTTGTCCAATGACTTCATTTTCACTAGTTGACAGTGTACTTTCAACATGATCGTTAGAGGTTGAGGACACCAGATTGTGCAAGCGGGGAGACCAGTCCCTTAAGATCCATGGGATGCAAGGACAATCTCGATGATAGTAGTCTCCCTTGCAAATGACACATGGAGATTTAGGTTTGGATGGTGCAGTGTGTGGATTTTTGCCAGACAATGCATGGTTTCCCCCTTTTGTCATTGGTTTCTTCTTCTTCTTCTCCTTCCCTTTCTTCTTCTTCTTAGTTACTTGATTTTTAGTATTACTAGCTTCACCAAGTGAAGAGGAAGAAGGAGAGGGAGAAACAAACGAATTAGAAGGTTGGGGGGTAACTCTAGTATCATTCAGTTGTTGATTTGATTGCTGAGGAATCACAGTGCTTTGAATGACAGAGGTCGAGAAAAGGCATATTGGCAGGCCAATTGTCAGTCCTGGAAGGGACAATGTGGCCATATGAGGTGCACCAACATCTCCCCAAGAGGAGAAAGGACTAGGATTCCCCACTAAGGGAAATCCTTGGATGGTGGACTCCATTTTATCAACCTAAGACCAACAAGGGAACAATGATGTTATTCCCATTAAAATAAATTTTATGATGCTTTGAAACAACTTGCTTTTTCAATTTTTAAGAGTCGAGAAAAAGCCAAAGATGACTCTAGTCACCTTCGATTTTTAATGAGCCTGAAGTGATAAGTGCCCAGATGGACCTTTTCTTTTAAGGAGTCGGAAAAGGAATGAAAGTGACTACTCTAGAAATCTAGACAAAGGGATTACCAAACCAATCGTAAAACTGCAAAATACTTTTTACGGTACGGCAGTCAATCTTCCCGAATGCTGTGTTCAGTGCATTGCGATCGATGGGGCAGTAGACACGGCTTCCTAAGGATAAAGGATATAGCGTATTGTGGTCTTCCAATATATACTCGATGGTACATCGGAGCAAAAGTCTGTACTGGCACTTGTCGTCTCAAAGAGAAGGAATCACCCAACCTACGATGAAATCGATAGTTACCAAGCTTTACGACGCTGAAATACGTCTCTAGCCTAGACTTCTAAATGTTGTGCGTTAGGTTCCAAAGCATTTTTATGTTCATTGAAATTTATTTTGCAGTTGATATTTCTTAAGAAGTTTTCCTTTAGGTTGTGTGATGTAGATATACAATTCCTAAATATGCTATCTAAGATGATAAACAATCGTATATTTCCTTTTTGCAATGAAAATCCTAGCTACTAAGGAAAGAGAAGCGAAATTCTTTCAACATAGAGCAGAGAGCACACACTAAGATGCACTGTCCTAAATCAATCTCCAAAAGCAGTCTAAATGCAAATGCACATGCATGTATTTGTTTTCCGCTTTCTTAATGTGTGAATGAAAAAAAGAATGCTAAGTATAGATCTGAACTATTTTCTTTCAAAGTGAAAGTACTAACAATTTTCTTTTCAAAAAAAAAGGAAGATTAAGACGACACTTTGTGATTTCGAATTGAAAAACTGCTTTCAACACTTGAAATACTATTAATTCAAATCAAATACAAGAGAAAAAGTGTAATCGACTATCAAAAAGAAGAAGATTCTTTTATTTGACTGAAAATGACACTTGCGACACTTTCAAATCAAAAGACGACAGTTCGATTAAGCTACTGTTTGCAAAGGAGAACTGTAAATGGCGAAAAATACATAAAAGCATTCACAATTCTTTATACAATGGAGGTTGAATAATGCAAACAAAGGGAGTTTCAACAGTGGTATACTGACCATAGACATCAAAACTCTTGAATAAAGCTGAAGACAATGAAGGCAAATCCAAAATCTGGAGGTAGAAATAGTCTTACCTAAACATTGCACCTGTAACATAGGAAAACAGGGATGCATCTCACCTATAGCACACAGGAGGTACGATGCATCCAGACTGCCAATGAGAGACAGTGCGATGGTCCAGGGACGAGACTGGGCTTGGTTTTTACTCACAGTTTGTAGCTTAGTTTAGGGATTTAGGCTGAGCTAATGATAGTCAGTAAACACAAAGCATAGGGGCTGATCTAATGAGGTTACTTGAGCTACCACCAAGGCACTTAGGATGTTTGCAAGTTAGATGTTTAATTCATAAACCAACCCGGAGATTAACTAAAGCAACATTTATCTACTTTGCAGTTGCATAGAAAAGCAGTTCAAAGGCTAGCTGGCTTAACTTCAGGCTCTGTCTGTAGTTTATAAAGCAAACAAATAGAAACAAGCAAACAAGCTATTCTCTCCCAATCGGAGTCGCCATTTTGTTATCGGGAAAACTAGTGTCCATTCAGAGCTGCTAGTCCCACTAAGACGGGTAGCTATCTTAGAAACAAACAAACTAAAGTCACTTGTGTTTTCCTTTATGAGAAATAGATGAGAGAGAAGCAGAGAGTACCGATCTTAATCTTTCACTTGGCTCCTTGCTTGTTTCCTCTCCCCTTTGACAGATATTTGCCACTCCTTCCTCACTTGTCCAGCTTCAAAGAACACCTGTAGAGTCAAAGCAGTGTAATACCATCAAAGCATAGAGATCTATAATCATAAACAATATAGGATCAGATATATATTAACCATACAAATGCATATATCAATACAAGATTCAGAGATATACAAGAATATGGAGGAAAAATCAAATAGATTTATTCATAGAAGTAGTAGAAGAGAGGATTACAACCCATTGATCTGACCCAGCGCCATCATCCCAGCATGAAAGCCCTCTTCACCTCATGAAAAGCTAGATCACGCAACACTATGACGTTCCACAGAGAAACCAACAACACTTCCTTACAAGATACAAAATTCCAGCCTCTGGATCTCTAGGATGAGGGATCCATATATAGATGTTTGCAGGTGGGTGATTTAGCTTCTGGATTTTTGATTAGTGTCATTTCTCTGATAGTTCTTGGTTCCACTTGGAGATTTCATGATCTCTTACTCATCCTTGGGCGAATTCAGAGAGGCAAGTGTCACAGGAGAAGTTTCTGGAAGATTCCATGATCATCCACCTTGCAAACTGTCTCTACCATTTGTCTACTCTTGCCCATTGCACCCTATAGAAGGGATTTTCAGTATGCATCACAACCCCCATGTGCATTAGGTGAGATGCATCTCACCCTAACTATGGAGTAGGTGAGATGGTCCAGTTTTGACCAGTTCTGAGTAGTTTTTCAGGGAGAACTTCTGGGAGGTGATGTAATCAACTGACCTTGTTTCTTTAGGGTGTATAACAACAATTTTAGGGGCTTAGAAGCCCTTGGTTTATGGAAATATGAGATTGGGGTTGCAGTGCCCAAATATGTCTATAAAACTGATCGACTAAGGAGAAGAACCTATTTTGCTGCCTATGTTGAATCATGGCTTTGCGAAAAAACCTAGAATTCCTTTCCCCTTCCTTTCACAATTGGATTCTTGATTTCTGCTTGCACAGTATTTCTTCTTGTTGCCAACTTTCCTCTAATTTATTTTTCAACTACCCTTCTTCCTCCACTAGAGAATCAGTTCTACCTTCATTTATTATCTTTTATTGCACTTTCCTCATCTTAGCCTGGATCAATTCCTGCTCCTGTTGAATGTTGCTGAACTCTTCCTTGTTCCATTTTTTTAGTTGTCCTTTAAGATCTTTGAGTTAGAGTTGGAAAGTATGCATTAGATTTCTGCCTTCTTTCACGCTTTCATTCCACCATTCCTTCATTTTCTCAATGAGGGTTGGTTCTCTTAACCAAAAGGCTTCAAACCTGAAGGGTCTATTTGATTTCCCTTGTTTCATGTCCACTTCTAGTCTAATTGGCCAATGATCCAAACCTAGGTAAGGTAGGATAGATGCCTCATAGTAAACATATTTTCTTATTAGATTTTCTGTTGCTAAGAATCTATCGAGACGAGACGCTATTTGCCTGTTTTCTCCCCGTCTGTTGTTCGACATATATTTTCCATTAATTGTTGGGATATCCACCAGGTGAAGCTCTTCTTGGATATCCCTGAATTTCTCCATTTTTGGTTCCTCCCTTCGCATTCCTCCTTTTTTCTCCTCTAACGTTGTTATTAGGTTGAAGTCACCTGCTAACAACCATAGCTTTTCGTCATGCATTTGGTTTAGAGTCTTTATCCTTTGGAGGAAGTTTTCCTCTAATATTGGGATGTGCGGGCCATAAACTGCAGAGAGCAAGAACTAATCTTTATTTCCTATGAGGCAGAACCGCCTTGTGAGGATGCGTTGTATGCTTATCCAATAGTATACAGTTACCTCAGCTAGATTCCACAAAATTGCTATCCCTCCCGTGCTTCCTCTTGCATCTATTACCATACCTCATACCTCAGTTTCATCTTATTTAGGATTTCTTCTAGTTTCCCTCCTGTGATCTTAGTTTCTTGAAGAAGCATAAATTGGGGTTTCTCTTTTCTCAGTCTCTCTGCTAAGTATCTCTATTTTCCTCGATTGTTTAGGCCTCTTATGTTCCAGGATGTTACTATCATTGGGAAACTTTATTTAATTGTTGGTATACCACTGACAGCGGTACCACCTTGCCTGTGTTCACCAACATTTCTCCCATAATCTGTATAGATTCCTATAGGTTTCTCCAACCCCTTTTCTTCCCCCCTTTTTCTTTGTTTGATACTCATGGGGGTTTTCCTGGTGCATCCCCAGTTGTTCTGCAATCTCGACCTGTCCCTGTCCTTGCTTGGCTTGATATTGTTGGAAAGTCTCTTTGTACAGTCTTTTTTGGTCTTCCGGAATGAATATTTCATCTAAGTGTCTCCATTCATTCAATAGTTCCTTCAGGACTTCTTCTTCCATACTAAGTTCCTCCCCCTTTCTTGGGTCGATTTCCATTATGGTGGTTTCCATGCCTACCTGTTCTTCTTTGTTTGTGATTTCTCCTTGGGTGTTCATTTGGCTTGACTAGAGCTGCTCTCTTTTCCTTTTTCCTGATAATCCATGGGTTGGGTCTCACTTTTTTCTTCTTCTTCCACCTGTAATACTTCAAATATGTTTTTACTACTCGACTGGGTTTGGTGTTCTTTTCCTGGTTTATGGGGTTCCTTTGGTTTTATCCTCTTGGTTTTAACTTCTTGGAAGCCTTCCTTGTTGTCCTGTGCGTTCTTCTATTGCTTGTCTTTATTCCCCATCTCCTCCAGGTTCATTGGGAATTACTTGGATAAATGTCCATATTCATGGCACCTTCGACATATGAATGGAATATGTTCATAGTCTAAGGTCTGCTTCCAAACCTCCTCATGGTATTCTAGCTCCACTGATTCAGGTATGGGCTCTGCTATGTTCATATATACACAAATTCTTGCATAGGATGTATATCTGCCTCTTTTTATCATTTCTGCTATTTTGACAAATTTTCCTATCATATTCCCAATTCCCTCTAATATTTCTGGGTCCCAAAAGTCCATTGGGAGGCCAAACAATCTTACCCATACTAGGACTGCCAGGAATTTCTCCTTGTCGGGGTCATAACATTCCTCCTAATATCTCATGAACAGACCAGCATTATAATGGAAATAGGGGCCATTTTCAAATACTCTTTCTTTATCTTGCAGGTTTGAGAATATTACTGTAAAGAAGCCTCTAGCTCCCATCTTGAGTTTGATATGGCCCTTGGGTTGCCATTTCTGTTGTATCCACTTGATAAGGTCTTTCTTTGTCGGCCACACTCCTCTGAACTTGCAGATCAAAACATGGTCCTTCATGAAGCTTCTGTATCTCTCTAATTTATTCATCGGGATGATGAATCTCAGTTTCTTTTCTGCACATGGCAGGCATTTTCCCCTACTACGAGCCTGCCATCATGCCTTGAGGACAGGTCCAATCCTCTGGTTCATTTCATGCGCTTGCGTCTGGTTTCTAGGATTCTGGTGGGAATCCCATGTCGCGGCATCCCGGTAGGAGGGGATCTCTCCCTAGGCTTCCTCTATCATCCCGACCTAGCGGGCATCCCCGTGGTGTGGAGCATTGCTATTGCCGTCAGAGGATCAAGTTCACGGTCGAGATTAGTTCATGGCAGAGTCACGGGTCTGTTAGGGTTGTAGAGTAGTTTTTGCAATGACTACAACAAAGTTTTGAGCAGGTAATGTAATGTTATGTTAACTCAGTCAAATAACTTAAAAAAATATTAAGATAATTTTGAGTTAGTCGTTTGATGGGTTTGTCAATGATGGTTTAGAAGCCCATGTTATTTGTTCCATGGTATTTGTTCTGATGAAACCTATTTAAAGGCTTGAGGAAGTCCATTACAGAATGAAAGAGTACCAACTTAAATCTATCTTAACTCCAAACTTGATCCCTCTCAACACTTGGTAAATTCAAATTTAAAATAAATCCAAGCTAGTGAATATGAAAATCATATATTATATGCATGTTAAAAAAGGAAAAATATGTGTTTGAATCTTGGTAAGAGAAAGAAAAAGGTATTACATTATATCGTTTTCAATATTGTAATGAGAGTAATTAAAATCTAATAATTATGAATATGAAGATCATGTAATTATATGTATGTTAAAAAAATGAAAATATATATAAATGGTTCCTTGTAAGAGAAAGTGGAGGAAGATACTACATGGAAGTATGTGCTTAGAAAATTTCCACCAAGTGAAGGAAAAGACCCCAGTAGAGAAGGTGCTTGATGAAAATATTTCTTTTCTCTCAATGTTTTTTTGTGTGTTGATTTATATGCAAGAAGTGAAAATATTTTTTTTTCCTTAATGTTTTATTCTGGGTTGATTTATATGCCAAAATAAAAGAAATGTGCATGTAAATATTATTATGAACATTAAAAAGTTAATGAGCAAAAGAAAGTTGAGAACCTCTTTTGAGAGGATGCAGATAATAATAATTTATAACCTAATGTTATGAAATATTGTTTGTAGGTAGGGGAAGAAGTTAGCATGATATAGATATATTCCATGAATAAGGTTTACATTTTAGTGTCAGAGACCTAAAGTAAATTAAATTTCTAATCATATGGCATAATGCGATAATGAGAAGAGTGATAAGTGAAAAGTAGCTATGTAAACGACAAGATGGTAAGTGTAACAAGTGAAAAGTAGCTATGTAAACGACAAGATGGTAAGTGTAGATAGTTGAAATAGGATTAGCGAAAGAAGATCCATAGGATGATGTGGAGAATAACAAGTATGAGCACAAATAACATATGGTTGAGTGTATGCCAAAAATAAAAAAATGGAGAAGTGTGTGTTTGGGCGTCTATAAGAGGAAGTGAGGGAAGGTATTATTATAGAGCCTGTAGGATTTTTTTCAACCAAGTCAATCAAAAGAAGATGGCTAAAGGAGGTGCATGAAGGAGGCTTTAATTTTTTTCTTTTCGTTGATTTTCATTTAGGAAAAAAATAGAATGTGAAAATAATTGAAAATGTTTAATAATAAACACCAAAGAGTAAATGAGCTAAATAATGATGAGAAAGTTCTTGAGGAGGATTCATACATGGAAAAATGTTATGGAATATCATTTATTTGTAGGGAAGAAGGAAACTAATAATGAAGACATTCAAGTTAGATTGGATAACTAGTAGCGAAGGAGATTGTGACCATGCAATTGTTATGATGAGTCCAAAATGTGCTCATGAAGCTTGAAGAACATTTTTCGTTAAATATTACCTTTATTTGGTTTAACTTGGTATAATGGATAAATGTGTTGTGATCAATTCATAAGTGAAGTGTCATTTCTAGTGATCTATAAATTATTATGGATGATTCCACATGAACGATTCCATAGTTTAACAAATGTAGGAGTGGATATTGGAGTATAATAGAGGACGTGGGAAATTTTGTAGTAGCCATTTATAACATAGTGTCCTTGTAAACTCCATAGTGAGTGCCACATTTGTTTGTACTTGCAATTTTTAATTGAGAAAGAGAGAGTAGAACATAGAGCTCAACTTCTAGTTTTTTTTTTCTCTTTTATCAAGTTTGTTAGGTCACATCTTATGTTTATTTGTGTGGATGACTTGTTTCATTTTTATTATTTATTTATTTATATTTTATTTTCAATTATTTCCATTTCTTTTCCACAGGAAAAAATTGTAATTTTCATTCTTTAAAAAGATGCAAAATTACATTTTGTGTATGAGCCCTTGGCACATTGCTAATTCATACCCAAGTTTAAAACTTGTGATTGATATCCCTCTAAAATATGCTTCCAATTGGCCAAATAAAAATTGCTATCATACATTAAATTGATTACATGAGCATATAAATCGACAAAAATGTGAGACATCAAAACAGAATTAAACGGGCATGTCCCGAGATATTCTCTACACACAAATACATATCCAGTTCCATATAAAAGTGTATCGACATATCATACATACAAATGTTGGAATTAGATCACTGCTGAGAAGGACGGAGTTGGGTGAATTAGTAGTGATGCCACTTACACAAATTTAAATATTTTTAACATTCATCAACACATGAAAAAACATCAATAAACAATGCACAATAACATCAATAATAAAAAACATGGGACACAAAGATATTTGGTGGAAATCCTCAAGGGGAATAAAACCACCCTACTGCTATTGTGTTGCTTCTCTTTCTTTATTATAAATCATCAAATTTATTTTACAAATGTTAGCCCCAACTAGCTATGAGCCACTACTCCTCTACAATAGTTTGCTAGCCATTAACAACTCGGAAGCCCCAATTCCCTATCAATTTCCCACTGACCACCACTAAAAAGGAGCCACTACTCCTCTCTTGACAAGCCACCACTTTCTAGAGGCCCCAACCTACTCAAACTCTACGGGCCATGATTTCATTAATTTTTAGACCGATCCCATAAGAAAACACACAAAATTTGCAACACGTGAACAAACGAGCCTTCTTTGCAACAGAATATATACCTCTCTACCTGTTGATCACTATTATGGATATACACATAGCTTCATTATGCATTATATCTCAACTTATCTCCAACATTGGCATACCATATTTATGCTAATTTCTCCCTGATCAAGATAGACTAAATCAACACATTAATTACTCTCCATTTCCCTTGATGACCATATCAAATAAGATAAATCAAATCAATTAATGAATTTACTCACTTTTGGTGATTATCAAATAAGACCAAAATAAAATAATTAATGAATTTACTCATTTTTGGTGATCAAATCATAATCTCTTTGAAGTTTGAAATCAATGGCAACCAAATAACAATGTTGCCAACATTCCACCCCTTTGGCATTGATGGAAACCTCGACTGATCCTTAAATATGATACTGGCCTCTGAAAATTGATCTCCTTGTTCTCTCTCCCCCTTTGACATCAATGAAAAAGGGCTATGGATAAAAATATGACATCAATGTCAATAGTGCCAACAATCCTCCATTGGTCACATAGTCGCTGAAAATGTGCAATGTAATCTCCCTAGAGACATGCTAACTCTTGATCTTCTTTAACACCCATATAGTACATAAGGTGACAAAGCTAACACTTTCTCTACCCATCACATAACTCATTAACCTAACAAACCCTAGCAACATCTCAAACAACAATTTGATAAACAATGATTATCTCACTCAAACCTCAACATCAAGCAGAAATAACTCATCATACAAAAGAAGCAAAATGGAGTCACTTACATATCCTTTCTCTGAAGATATCAATGGTGTTATAACAAACATAAATACTAAGAATAAAGGCAACAACATCTCAAATAAGTTGTCCCCAGGGAAACATAAATCCTCTGATTTGAACATAAACTCTCAAAAACAACTACATTAATCTCACTAATAAGTATAATGTTAGAAGCATGAAATACATAAAGTGACAAATCTTGAATCAAAAATACATAAATGAAAGATGATACTAAGACAATTTACACTCATCCAATCTATTGACTCATCAATCCATCAATGATCTGAAATGGGCATCTAAAGGCTTCTTGTCAGCTTACGAGAACCTCTTCCACTCCAAAGCTTATATATTTTCCAAGATCTTATGATTAACCAATTACGGAATTAATAATGCTTGAAATAGGTGTATGCTGGTGTTTGTTTTTAACTGTTAATGTGCTTTAAGTTCTGTTGCTTATGCTAATATTTAAATACATGTGATAGTAATTAATGCAGAAAATAAAAAAACACACATAACAACAATATAATTAGGAGTTCACCCAAAACTCTTGGGCTACGACTCTGTGAGCTCTAGTCAACTCAACTAGGCTCTCTGGGATTATGGCATAAATTCTTTTTACAAGCTCCACGCTCAACTCCATTGGTTTACAACTGAACCTATGGGTTTAGAATACCATATTATCCCTTTGGCTATCCATACTCTGTAGACCTAGGATTCTCTGGAATAGACCCCTTCAATCAGCGCTCTAAGCTATCTTGCTCTAGCGTGCACCAACTCCCTCAGAATTCTTCCACTATCTCTAGAATGGATTCTTCTATCTTCAGCACCCTTTGGACACCAACAACAACTGGATCATTGGATCTCTTTGATGTTCTTGGATCTGTCTTTGGCTCTGGCTCTTCAGATCTGGCTCTTCGGCTCTGGCCCTTTAGCTCTGGCTCTAGCTCTTCGAATCTAGCTCTGGCTCTGGCTCTTTGGCTCTAGCTCTGGCTTTGGCTCTTCGGCTCTGGCTATTTCTCTGGTTCTTGGATCTCTAAGCTTCTCTCGACCTCTGTGTGCCTCTGTAGTTTGCTTGACCTCCAAGCAACTCTCAACAACCTTCCAACGACCTTGGAAACTTTTCACTGCTGTCAATTGAGCTCTCTGGTTCACTCGACCTCCAAGTGACCCCAAAACTCTCTGTGCTGCCTCTCAATCATGCTCTCTGGCTTTTGTGAGGCATCCTTTTGGCTCTACGGCTTCCTGTCCATTTCTCTGCGTGTAATCATTCCTCTGTCTCTTTAGCTGGCCCTCTGGCTTCTGGCTCTATGGCTCTGCGCATTACAAATGCATCATTGTTTACAAAATGCCCGCTTGCAGTGTGGCATAATGATAAAGGATAGTTACAAAGGAATTGGGGCCTTCCTTCAGGCGAAAAACCGAAAATGGAACAAAATTCCAATACACAGAGATATACCAGAAATACACTATCAGGCGAAAAATCCCGGACTTAAAATATTATCGAATTGCATTTATAAACCCTATCAGGTCTGCCTTTTATCGGCATATCGCAATCACATAGGCGGGAGGTCAAAAAAACCTCAATACACGGGAATACATTGAAATTCCAAATTTGCAGATTTCAAATGTTGTGGAATCAGGTCTATAATCCCATCGGGTCCGGCCCTTATTGCTTATTGCATGTCGCACTGTCAATTGCCCTTTATATCGGGGATCACTGATCCCCAATATCGGCATATTGCTATTGACCTCGTCGCTCTATCACATATCACAATCGCAATGGGCCCGAGGGTATTCCCTTTGGTTATGCTGACCGCTGATTCGTTGATCTGCCGATCGCCGATATCGCACCTCACATATCGCATCGGCAGGGTCTATGCCTTATGCTCCTCGGATCGCCCATCACCCATATGATCCATAGCTTGGCACATTAATAATTAATTCTCCACACATTGAATCAAACTCCAAAGGTCCACACGCTGAACATCAACGATCCAATTTTTTTCTATTCGAACAATAGGTTTCCACGACTCTCAATGAAAGTGAACCTTTTTACCAACACATATGTAACTTGATCATTGTAATAAACGACTACTACAGTACCAATTTTACCGCCTGATTTTCTCTGCTGGATGCCACAACCATTGGGTGTGCTCCTTTATGCTAGCGGTGTGGTTGTGTGATGGCCATATGGCCCAAGGCTGACCCCCTCCGCTCCTCTGCCCACCTAGGTATATGTCAGGTCATGTGATCCTAGGGCTGTGATCATGGGGCTGGGGCTAAGCCGTGACCCATGGTGCTTCCCCTGGATCCTCGTGGGCACGGTGACTAGGGATGGGGCTTAGCCCCAACCCCAACCTCTGATTTGAATTGAATTAGACTTTAAATCAAAGCCACCAACATAGGTTACTAAGTGGCATGGTGGTGGTGTAGTGGTATGGATTATGGTTGTTTGGTTCTTGGTCTCGAGTTTAACTCCTGTGGGGTGCTTCAGCCCCTTAACAAAATTTTAGACCAACCTTTGGAGGCCGCGTGGTTGCCTCTCATTGGTCCATGTGGCACTCTTTCATTGGTCCAATTTACACAGTCAACAACCCATAACGAATAAAACATTCTTGTTGGCTTATGATACAAGTGTTTTCCTTGATGGCAAATCACTCACAAGTCTATTCAGATTTGATAAAGGAAAATCACATTGTAGCAGGTCAATTCACAGGTAGCAGGGCATTGATATAGAAGAACATGAAGTTGGAACAAAGTTCTATTGATTAGAATCAATAAGTTGAAGGAAAAGGATGTTTTAATATATTTTAAGGTGTATACACAAGTTCACCCTGTCAAAATAGTGTATACACGTAGGTTCACAGAACAAAAAGAGAGTATACATATGCACACACTTTCACAAGAGAAAAAGTGTGTATGGGTTGGAAAATCAAGGAAATTCAAGATTAAAGAATACCAAGGTTCAATACCATGGTATTAGCCCACAATATTAAGCAGAGTAACGACTATTTGATCCTGTCCAAGAATACCATAGGTTCTAAATGTTGTTTTGGTCTAAGTTATTGAGAAAGGCCAAAACTATATAAGAAGGAGAAGATCAAATGGCCAAGTGTGCAAGTAAAAGGGTTTCTCAGGAATACTTCTATCTGAAGTACAATTTATGTTGTAGGGGCTATGATTATGATATAATCTAAAATATTGTGTGCACCTTGCTTTCAATGTTGGGTCATGATCATGAGACCTGAAATGGATTATCATTGAATGATCTGATATTGGTTGGGCTAGATCTGATTGCTTACACGTGTTTTATTCCTTAAATGTCATGATCTGGGTATGTCTGAAATCTGGAATAGCAACAAAGTTGTAAGTTAGTATTTGCAGATACATATGTTGGTTTGCCTTGGTTGTTGGAAATAATACTGGGGGGGGGGGGTGAATCAGTATTAGAAAATCACTAACTTTTTCATTTTCATACTCAGATACATATACGCTACTTCAGTTAAGGGAACCCGCGTGTACACACAACTGTGTTTAATGAAACTAGCGTATATCCAGTAAACTTATGATTCAGTTAATCCATTATATGTTGATCTTTAATCAGTCATTAGAACTTCATTAACCATATGAAAAGTAAACAGGTGCTGTAAAACAGAACAAATCATCACACATAAGAAGCACAGATGAACACCATGATGTAAGGTGGAAACCCAATGTGGGTGAAAACCACCTACTGCAATTCGTCTCTATCTTCTTTTAATAAGAAACTTCTTTTTACAATATTTATGTACTGGTGCAGTCTTATACTAGTACGCAGGCTTCTACCTGCAGAAGGCTACAACCTTCTCTCATTCTCTAGCTTCTCCTGGAAGGGAGCTACAACCCCCTTAGCTCTTGTACTAGTCGATCCGTTTACTAGTAAGTAGGCACCAGCCTACTGAAGGCTCCAAAATTCACTCATTTTCCAGTTGCTTTTGCAAGGGAGCTCCAACCCCCTGGCTTTTGTACTGGCCGATATGCTTACCAGTATGTAGGCTTCGGCCTACAGAAGGCTAAAATCTTCTCTCTTCCTCCAGGGACCACGTTTCATAAATTTTCATACTGGATACTCCTGAAGCACAACACCATAATTTGAAGGCCACGTTTCATCCAATTTTCATATTGGACCAATCAACAATATTGAAGCACAAAATCAATCACTACTACAATACATCCATCAACTACACCTGCATCATTGATCTCTGAATCACCAAATACTGAAACACTGAAACCTTGTCAACATCACAGTCACTAGAACACAAAACAGACAATAGAACTCTGCAATAACAACTAGATCCAACTGCAACTTCAAAATATCATACTTCATACTATATACACTACTCTGGTGAACCCAACCTGCATGTATACGTGCTTTTACCAAAGCTAACCCTCATACAGATATGCAAATTCTAACTTATAACTTTGCAGCTATTCCAGACATCAATTATACCCAGAACATAAAATTTACAAAATAAACATGCATTAATAATTCAAATCTAGTCTATCCATGATCAAGCCATATAATGATAATACATTCCAAGGCTTATGATCCTGATCCATTATCCATCATCAACTGCATAGGTGCTTCCTTGGTTCATGTCAAGCAAAGCATCACAAACCCATAACCAGCATACTAGATATCACACTTCATCAGATATTCAATCCTTGCTCACTTGCCCCTCTTGGCCTAATGATCTTCTCTTTATATAGGTTTAGGCCTCTCTCAATACCATGGTTCAAAACCACGTAGAACCAATACCTTGGACCCAATACCTAGGGTCAATACCTCGGACCAAATACCATGGACCAAATACCACAGACCAAAACTTAGTTCTCCAACATGTACGCGCCTATCCTTGCGTCAAAGTGCGTGTATACGCATATGTGCCTTTTGTTCTTCTAACCTGCATGTATACACACTTTCATCAAGGTTAACCTGCGTATACCTCTCTCTGATTATTAATTCTTTGCTCTTGACCTATTGCACTATGATCTGTCATCTAAGTGAGTTGTCATCAAGGATAACAACTGTATCATACCTCTGAGTGAGTTGCCATCAAGGAAAACACCTGTATCATAATGCCAACAATCTCCCCCTTTGGACTTGATGGCAACAACCACACCAAGTCACTCTCCCCCTTTGACATCAAGGGCAAAGGGCGGACCAAGATATTCTCTTCCTTGATATACATTCTGCTGTCCATACTCCCCCTGAGTACCTGCTGAAATATCTGATTGAGCTCCCCCTTTGTACATGCCAATATGTACCAATCTATCCATGCTCCCTGTGAGCACATGCAAGGTTTGCAAAATCATAACATGACTCTATACATACATTGCCAATGACCTTCCTAAAGACTCATACATACATCAATCTCCCAACCAAGTGGGGATACACCATTCTTGACTCATCCACCCAACAAAGTGGGGATATACCAAAATTTTATATAGTACTAAAAAATAGGAAACATTACATCATCCATCCCATGCATAGTGAGGTTACAAATCAAAGACCATCAATCTAATCAAGACCATGATAGTCATCAGCAACTATCATACACCATGTATGATCTGCACCATAAGCATCAACATCCAGCCCTGTAACCTACAATACCATTCTTTTGACCAACCAGTAAGATGTATCATTTAGGCACATAAGCATCATCACCAAAGAATTCTAACCATAATGCCAACAATGCATTATTTGAAGTATATACCCCCCCTGAACTTGTGTCATGCCATCATCAACCAGTGACTGAACCATATGAGACTTCTGTACTGTTGCTTTTCTTCATAACATCATATACGCGACTGTGCAACGTCTAACTCGCGTACATATGCGACTTTTCTTCATGAAACCTGCGTATGATATTTAGAACACTGATGTTCCACACTTTCAGCTTCCTCTGAGTTTGTGATGTTTGTATATTCTGCTATGACACATATTTCTGGCTGTACTTCCTTTCTTGTCCATATCTTCAACTGTGATGATTCTTTCTCCTTTTGGTACGGTGCCCAAAATATTCTCCTACATTCCTTTGCTATGTGTCCAAGCTTATTACATTCATAACATCTTATATGTTTTATATTCCTCCTATAACAGTCAATGGCTTTGTGACCAAACATATTACAAGAAAAACAATATCCCTTAAAGTACCTGGAATGTGATGATCTTTCTATGTGACGGTCTTGAACCATTCTACTTCTCAATCTGGATTTCAAGATATTTACTCAACCTGATGTTGTTCTTCCTTTTCCAGATATTGATTCTTCAAAATTTCTTCAGACTTTCTTCCTTCTTCCACTTGTTGCCTTAGTTTGCGAATCTCTTTTTCTTGTTCTTCATTCAGCTCCTGCAGCATTTGACGAACTTTGAAGGCACTTTCCAACTGAGCTTTTAGGCTGATAATTTCTTATTTGAGGGCACTCTCTCTTTTGCTAAATAGATATTGCTGATCTATGATTTTATCTGATGCTTCATTTGCTTGTTCATCTTCAATATGAGGTGATTCAGAATTTGAATACTTGCTTCCACCTAAAGGAAAGCTGTCCCTATTCCTTTGAGTTGTCTTCTTCTTCTGACGCACTTTCTTTCCCATTGTTCTACGGATCTCCTTCAAGCGATCAAGCTTCTACCAAATGAACTTCTCTAATACTAATCGTTGGAAATAGTAGTGGGTGGGGGGGGGGTTGAAGCAGTATTAGAAAATCACTAAATTTTTCATTTTCATACTCAGATACATATACGCTACTTCAGTTAAGGGAACTTGCGTGTACACACAACTGTGTTTAATGCAACTAGCGTATATCTTTTAAACTTATGATTCAGTTAATCCATTATATGTTGATCTTTAATCAGTGCATCAGAACTTCATTAATCAATAAACAAGTGCAGTAAAACATAACAGATCATCACACATAAGAAGCACACATGAACACCATGATGTAAGGTGGAAACCCAATGTGGGTGAAAACCACCTACTATAATTCGTCTCTATCTTCTTTTAATAAGAAACTTCGTTTTACAATATTTATGTACTGGTGCAGTCTTATACCAGTACGCAGGCTTCTACCTATAGAAGGCTACAACCTTCTCTCGTTCTCCAGCTTCTCCTGGAAGGGAGCTACAACCCCCTTAGCTCTTGTACTAGCCAATCCGTTTACTAGTACGTAGGTGCCGGCCTACTGAAGGCTCCAACCTTCACTCGTTTTCGAGTTACTTCTGGAAGGGAGCTCCAATCCCATGGCTTTTGTACTGACTGATATGTTTACCAGTACGTAGGCGTCGGCCTACAGAAGGCTACAATCTCCTCTCTTCCTCCAGGGACCACGTTTCATAAATTTTCATACTAGATACTCATGAAGCACAACACCATAATATGAAGGCCATGTTTCATTCAATTTTCATACTGGACCCATCAATAACATTGAAGCACAAAATCAATCACCACTGCAATACATCCATCAACTACACCTGCATCATTGATCTCTGAATCACCCAATACTAAAACACTAAAACCCTGTCAACAACACTGTCACCAGAACATAGAACACACAACAGAACTCTACAATAACAACCAAATCCAGCTGCAACTTAAAAATATCATACTCCATACTGTATACGCTACTCTGATGAACCCAACCTACGTTTATATGCGCTTTTACCAAAGATAACCCACGTACAGATCTGCAAATTATAACTTATAACTTTGCAGCTATTCCAGACCTTAATTATACCCAAAACATAACATTTACAAAATAAACATGCATCAATAATTCAAATCTAGTATATCCATGATCAAACCATATAATGATAATACATTCCAAGCCTTATGATCCTGATCCATCATCCATCATCAACCGCATAGGTGCTTCCTTGGTTCAGATCAAGCAAAGCATCACAAACCCATAACCAGCATACTAGATCTCACACTTCATCAGATATTCAATCCTTTCTCACTTGTCCCTCTTGGCCTAATGATCTTCTCCTTATATAGGTTTAGGCCTCTCTCAATACCATGGTCCAAAACCACGTAGAACCAATACCTTGGACCCAATACCTGGGGTCAATACCTTGGACCAAATACCATGGACCAAATACCGAACTATCATGGACCAAATACCACGGACCAAAACTTAGTTCTCCAACATGTACACGCCTTTCCTTGCATGAAAGTGCGTGTATATGCATACACACCTTTTGTTCTTCTAACCTGCGTATATACACACTTTCATCAAGGTTAACCTGCGTATACCTCTCTCTGATCATTAATTCTTTGCTCTTGACCTGCTGCACTATGATCTGTCATCTGAGTGAGTTGTCATCAAGGATAACACCTGTATCATACCTCTGAGTGAGTTGCCATCAAGGACAACACCTGTATCATAATGCCAACAATCTCCCCCTTTGGACTTGATGGAAACAACCACACCAAGTCACTCTCCCCCTTTGACATCAAGGGCAAAGGGCGGACCAAGATATTCTGTTCCTTGATATACATTCTGCTATCCATACTTCCCCTGAGTACTTGATGAAATCTCTGATTGAGCTCCCCCTTTGTACATGCCAATATGTACCAATCCATCCATGCTCCCCCTGAGCACATGCAAGGTCTGCAAAAGCATAACATGACTCTATACATACATTTCCAATGACCTTCCTAAAGACTCATACATAAATCAATCTCCCAACCAAGTGGGGATAAACCATTTTTGACTCATCCACCCAACCAAGTGGGGATATAGCAAAAGTTTATACAGGACTCAAAAATAAGAAACATTACATCATCCATCCCATGCATAGTGGGGTTACAAATCAAAGACTAGCAATCTAACCAAGACCATGATAGTCATCAGCAACTATCATACACCATATATGATCTGCACCATAAGCATCACAATCCAGCCCTGTAACCCGCAATACCATTGTTTTGAAAAACCAACAAGATGTATCATTTAGCCACATAAGCATCATCACTAAAGACTTCTAAAGATAATGCCAACAATGCATTATTTGAAGTATATGCTCCCCCTGAACTTGTGTCATGCCATCATCAACCAGTGACTTAACCATATCAGACTTCTGTACTATTTCTTTTCTTCAGAACATCATATACGTGACTCTGCAACGTCTAACTCGTGTATATACGCTACTTTTATTCATGAAACCTGTGTATGATATTTAGAACACTGATGTTCCACACTTTTAGCTTCCTCTGAGTCTGTGATGTCTGTATATTCTGCTATGCCACTTCTTTTTTGCTGTACTTCCTTTTTCTTCCATATATTCAACTATGATGATGTTTTCTCCTCTTGGTACGGTGCCCAAAATCTTCTCCTGCATTCCTTTACTATGTGTCCAAGCTTATTACATGCATAACATCTTATATGTTTCATATTCCTCCTATAGCAGTCAATGTCTTTGTGACCAAACATATTGCAAGCAAGACAATATCACTTAAAGTACCTGGAATGTGATGATATTCTGTGTGACGGTCTTGAACCATTCTACTTATGCATCTGGCTTTCAAGATATTTACCTCAACTTGATGTTGTTCTTCTTTTTCTAGATATTGCTTCTTCAAAATTTCTTCAGACTTTCTTCCTTCTTCCACTTGTTGCCTTAGTTTAAGAATCTCTTTTTCTTGTTCTTCATTAAGCTCCTGCAGCATTTGACGAACTCTGAAGGCACATTCCAGCTGAGCTTTTAAGATGATAATTTCTTCTTTGAGGGCACTCTCTCCTTTTCTAAATAGATATTGTTGATCTATTGTTTTATCTGATGCTTCATTTGCTTGTTCATCTTCAATATGAGGTGATTCAGAATCTTAATACTTGCTTCCACCTAATGGCAAGCTGTCCCTATTCCTTTGAGTTGTCTTCTTCTTTTGACACACTTTCTTTCCCATTGTTCTATGGATCTCCTTCAAGCGATCAAGCTTCTACCAAAGGACTTGCTCTGGTACCAATTGTTGGAAATAATACTAAGAAGGGGGGGGGGGGGTGAATCAGTGTTAGAAAATAACTAACGTTTTCATTTTCATACTCAGATACATATACGCTACTTTAGTTAAGGGAACCCGCGTGTACACACAACTTTGTTTAATGCAACTAGCTTATATCCAGTAAACTTATGATTCAGTTAATCCATTATATGTTGATCTTTAATCAGTGCATTAGAACTTCATTAATCATATGAATAGTAAATATTTGCAGTAAAATAGAATAGATCATCACACATAAGAAGCACACATGAACACCATGATGTAAGGTGGAAACCCAATGTGGGTGAAAACCACCTGCTGCAATTCATCTCTATCTTCTTTTAATAAGAAACTTATTTTTACAATATTTATGTACTGGTGCAGTCTTATACTAGTACGTAGGCTTCTACCTTCAGAAGGCTACAATCTTCTCTCATTCTCCAGCTTCTCCTGGAAGGGAGCTACAACCCCCTTAGCTCTTGTACTAGCCGATCCATTTACTAGTACGTAGGCGTCGGCCTAGTGAAGGCTCCAACCTTCACTCGTTTTCGAGCTACTTCAGGAAGGGAGCTCCAACCCCCTGGCTTTTGTACTGGCTGATATGTTTACCAGTATGTAGGCTTCGGTCTATAGAAGGCTACGATCTTCTTTCTCCCTCCAGGGACCATGTTTCATAAATTTTCATACTGGATACTCCTGAAGCACAACACCATAATCTGAAGGCCACGTTTCATCCAATTTTCATACTGGACCCATCAACAACATTGAAGCACAAAATAAATCACTACTGCAATACATCCATCTACTACACCTGCATCATTGATCTCTGAATCACCGAATACTAAAACACTGAAACCCTCTAAACGACACAGTCACTAGAACATAGAACAGACGACAGAACTCTGTAATAACAACCAGATCCAACTACCAATTTAAAATATCATACTTCATACTGTATATGCTACTCTGATGAACCGAACCTGCGTGTATGCGCGCTTTTACCAAACCTAACCCACATACAAATATGCAAATTTTAACTTATAACTTTGCAGCGATTCCAGACATCAATTATACCCAGAACATAACATTTACAAAATAAACATGCATCAATAATTCAGATCTAGTCTATCCATGATCAAACCATATAATGATAATACATTCTAAGCCTTATGATCCCGATCCATCATCCATCATCAACCGCATAGGTGCTTCCTTGATTCATATCAAGCAAAGCATCACAAACCCATAACCAACATACTAGATCTCACACTTCATTAGATATTCAATCCTTGCTCACTTGCCCCTCTTGGCCGAATGATCTTCTCCTTATATAGGTTTAGGCCTCTCTCAATACCATGGTCCAAAACCACATAGAACCAATACCTAGGGTCAATACCTCAGACCAAATACCATGGACCAAATAACGAACTACCATGGACCAATACTTAGTTCTCCAACATGTACGTGCCTTTCCTTGCATGAAAGTGAATGTATACGCATACAAACCTTTTGTTCTTCTAACCCACATGTATACACACTTTCATCAAGATTAACCTGTGTATACCTCTCTTTGATCAATAATTCCTTTCTCTTGACCTGCTGCACTATGATATGTCATCTGAGTAAGTTGTCATCAAGGATAACACCTGTATCATACCTCTGAGTGATTTTTCGTCAAGGACAACACTTGTATCATAATGCCAACATTGGTGAAGGTATGTATACACGCTGGTTCGAATCTTCCAAGTAGAGTATACAAAAGAAAAGTCTGTTATTCAGAAATGATTGATCTATCTGATTAGTGCTGCTGGTTCACTATTGTCTGTCAATGATGTCTTCTTAGATCTTAAAGTAGAATGAATTCATAAAGAGATTGATTCTGATTGATTGATTGATTGAGTGAGAAGTGTGATCTTTTCTGATAATTGTATAGATCTCTGTAATTTGACAGTAGATGTTCAAAATATTATTGGTTGGTACATAGTTAATTCAAAAGTTTTATGTTTCAATAGTTTTGGAGGTATACACAGGTTTGGTTAAAGGAAGTAGCATATACATGTAGGTTGGGTTCATTAAAGTAGCATACACATTCTGATGTATGTTTCTTGAGGTTGCAGCTGGTTCTGAATGATGATGCACGTTTCTAGGTTCAGCACAGTGTTTTGGTGACATTGATCTCACTACTCAGATTGACTGATTGTTGGTTAATGCAGTTATTATAGAGTTTGAGCTTTAAAGTTTTTGATGGGTCTAGTGTGAAAATTTGATGAAACGAGGCCTTCATATTATGTTGTTGTGTACCAGGAGAATCTAGTCTAAAAATTTATGAAACATGGTCCTTGGAGGAAGAGAGAAGGCCATAGACTTTTGTAGGCCGGTGCCTATGTACCAGTAAACATATCAACTAGTACAAGAGCTAGGGGGTTGTAGGTCCCTTCCAGTTGAAGCTAGAGAATGAGAGAAGGTTGTTGCCTTTTGCAGGTGGGTGTCTACGTACTGGTATGAGTCTACACCAGTACAATATTGTAAACATATTTTCTTTATATGAAAAGGAAGATAGAGACGACAACAACAAGTGGTTTTTATCTAGCATTAGGCGTCCACCTTAAATCTTGGTGTTCATGTGTATTGCTTATGTGTGGTGGTTTATTGTGTTATTACTACACATAGTTACTATATAATAGAATACTGATGCACTGATTAAAGATCAACACATGATGAATTAAATAAATCAGAAGTTCTCTGGGTATATGTTTGTTTCTTTAGTCACAGTTGTGTGCACATGTAAGTTCAATTCACTGAAGTAGTGTATATAAATCTGATTTGGAAATGAAATATTATTGAATTGTAAATACTGATTCACCCCCCCTCTTAGTATTATTTCCAACAATCGGTATTAGAGCAGGTCCTTTAGAAGAAGCTTGATCACTTGAAGGAAGATGTTTCAAGATGAAAAATCACGAAGGCATGGGATCTATCAGACCCCTGATCTTCAATGGGAATAACTTTGTATACTGGAAAATAAAAACTAGAGTCTATCTTCAGTCGCTTGGAGCCGATTTTTGGGAAATTGTGGAAGGAGGATACCAATTTTCAGCAACAATACCTAAAGATATAGTAGGTAAGAAGTTATACGAAACCAATGCCAAACCATTCAATACTTTATTGGAAGTCTGTCAGAATCAAAATTCATCAAAGTCATGTAGCTCAAGAGACCCAAAGAGATATGGGACAAAATAATCAGAGCTACGAAGGAGACTCTTAGGTAAAACGTGATAAGCTACAAACTCTCATAATTTAGTATGAAACTCTTAAGATGCATAGTGATGAAAGTATTTCTAGTTAATTTTTACGTGTAGATGAGATTGTTAATTGTATGAAGAATCTGGGTGAAGAGATAAAGGAGGAAACTTTAGTAGAGAAAATTTAGAGATATTTGTCTTCTGAATTTGAGTCAAAAGTATCTGCCATAGAAGAAAAGCAGGATCTTCAATCTATTACTGTTGTTCAACTTCATAAAATTCTAACTACCTTTGAAATGAGAAAAGGACATCCATCATATATGAGAGAAGCCGCTTTCAAAGCTGTTAGAGTCGGTCTGGTCATCCCTCCGTCAGAGATCAAAACTATTTTTGCATTTCATTTTTAGGTGTCCCATCTCACTCACATCAGTTGCATTCCGTTAGGAGCATGCCATAAATCTAACGGAAGGGATTTTGTCATTCATCCCTCATGCTTTTCACTGCTGGCTCGGGTCTGTTCATCAAAATCAAGTCTTAAAAGTCATTTGCAGTCCTGTTTCAGTTTCTAGGTCATAACAGTCATTTTAGTCATTAGGTCTAGGTTTAGTCAATTTTGTCTTCAAAAAGGGTCTAATAAAGCCAGCAGGCAAGAGGGAGGTTCTTAATAAGTTTTTATTTCAAAGATTTTTATCGTCATTCGGATGGATTATGACTTTTCTTCAAAACTCTATTTTGAAGACAAGTCGACATTTCATTTTTTGTAATAATTTTCAAAAATTTTCAATTCTTGAATTCTCCAGGCGCAACCTTGGTCTCCTTTGCCAAATCCCATGTCAGTTATTCCTGCAAAAATTTGCCAAGAAATTCATCATTTCAACCAAAAAATCAAGGAGGAAACAAAAAGTCAGAGTTCTATTAATTGTCAAAAAGTGCCAAATTCAAAACATTACAAAATGGGTTTTGAAGAACCAAAAATCAAAGCAATGTCTTTATAAGATTTTTCTATGAAGATGAATGTCATTCTGCATGCCAAGGTTGAAGAAAAGCATTTCAGAGCGAATTTGGGTGAGTAGTGCGTGTTTTGGAGAGAAATCGTTTGCAGCTAGCTGGCGCGGCGCACTGGAAGCGCATGGCACGCTGGGAGTTTTTGCCCAGTGTTATTTTGAACGGGCGCGGCGCAAAGGAAGTGCGCGACGCAATGGGCTCTTAGCACAGTGCATATAGTCCAAAGCCCGATATTGCATGAAACTTCACCAATTTGCTCATACCTTGCGTGGATTTGCGAGGTAGGCTTGCTATCTTGATGTTGCATCAAATTTTGTAATCAGTGACGGTGGTTTATGGGTAACAATGGGTGAACACACATATATCAAGCCCTCTTTTTATAAAACATAAGCCAACTTGATGTCAGGGTTTTAGAACTCATTGTACTCACTGTTTTTCCACCAAGATTATTCCTCCTTCCCATTGTTCCCTTGCCTTCACCAATCCCTAATTCCCTCTCACCTAAATTCATTATTCCCTTCTCCTACATGCTCTATCCAAAATCCTCCAACCTCACACCTCAAAACCTATATAATGGCCCCAAACCCTAAACCCTATTCCCATACGTAAATCCCTGAAACCCACTCCCATATGTCTGTATTAAATTTCTCCAAATAATCCCCATTCCTCACTATTGTTTCCCCTTCCTAACAATCCATAACAGTCCCTGTTGCATTTGTTTTTTTCCCTTTGGTGGCAGAATTTTCACCCTAAAGAGCAGTCAAAACAATTTTTATATACAACAACATCTTGTTTTTAGGGTATTTTCTATAGCAGTCATGGCATTGAGCATTCATTGGACTATGAGGTAGAAACCCAAAGTGACTCTCCCTTGGAAGAACAGGCACCCCGGAGGCCTCATAAAAGTGGCAGACATGTTAGGGAAGAACCGACCACCCTTACAGAATTGCAGGCTTGCCCTCTTACTATGCAGTGTTTTCAGCATCAGTGATGCTATGAGTTTTTTCAAAAGGTGGCTAGTGTCCAATTTCATCATGAGTTGGCTCGTCTTTTTGTGCTGCACTTGCATGGAGATCAAGCTATATTGGCTTGTGTCACCTTCATGCTTACACCAGAATCTATCTCATTAGCAACCGGTATACTGAACATTGGTGAACCATGGCACAAGAAACAGAAGATTGACCGGCAGCATTATGAGCCATACATAAAAACCAGTTTCTTGAGGCAGCCCAAGGGAGTGTTCCCGTTCCAATATTTGAAAGATGAATATGCTCCACTAATGAGATTGATTATGAAATATTTCAGCTGTGAGGGACGGTTCTCTCGTCTTTATGCTTATCACATCAGGTTGCTCATGCATTTCACCAGGGTGCAGATGATGAACATTCCGTATTTCATTTGCCGGAACATAGAGAGGATGACCACCTTTATACAACATAAAACCCCTCAGCAGCAACTTAACAGTGTATATCATTTTTCTCTTATTAAGATTTTGGTGGTTCATCAGCTTGGATTGCAGGGCATCACTTGGGATGATTTCATCTCTCGTGACTTCTTCAGAGCTTCACAGGGAGTATCAGAGGTTAAGCATGAAGGTGAACCTTCTCATCAGTATGAGCGCCATGAGACCGCTAGTGTGCCGGTTTTCATCACATATCAGAGAGGCACCAGACATTTGTTTGCAGCGGCAAAGCGAGTGTTATCTCCACCCGGGGTGGAAGGGGCCTCGCTTCCTCCATCAGCATCACAGGTACAGGACAAAGGAAAGAGGCCAATGCAGGATGAGGGGCCTTCAGGTGAGCCATCAGGTGAACGAGAGATCAACTTCATTCTCCTTCATGATGATGATACAGATACGGGTCCACAAAGCGCCAAACTTAGAGAGATCATCCAGGAGAAGCAATCAGAGATCGAAGAATTATCCCTTGACTTGGAGAGGGCTAAGTGGACCATGAAATACTTGGAGTAGAGGAACAAACAGCTTGAATATCAGCAGGCAATCATGGAGCTATAGAACATCCGCGAGAATCGGCAAGCTGCACAAAGGAGAAGAGTTGAGCTCACGTCATTGGAGCAAGAGATTAATGAGGATCGGGAGGCCAATATTGAGAGAGTTAAAATGCACCTAGAGAGGTTGTTGGATAAGGCTGACAAAGACCATGCATTTCTGAGACACATGGATTTCCACTGCATGGCGCGAAACAAAGTGTGCAAGGCCCGAATTAGGAATTTGAAGGCGAAATTGAGGAAGGCAATCAAGAAGCAAAAGAGGCAAAGGGAGCTTGATCATCTTCAGATATTGACCGAAGCCTCTTTAGCCCAACATAACACTTGATAAGGAAGCTCCAGCCCAAATTTCAAGAAATTTGGGGCATTTTTGGTATTTTTGGAAATTTTTGTGCAAAAAACAGGGTTTTTCTCCCTGTGCGCCGCGCCACGTGGCGCACACTTATGATTGGAGGCTCCAAATGAAAAAAAGTTTATAGTTTTGGATTTTTCATGAAAAATCATGATTTTTGGTGCATGGCCAAGAAGTTTGGGCAAGTTTTGAGTCCTCAGGAGGTCAAAAACACCCTAAAAATGACCTCTCTGCCCCTAATTTCACACACAGGAAGTAGTCTTGGGATATTGAGATTTTGGAGGGGCAAATGGGCACACAATTCCAAAATTCCACTTGGGATGGAAAGCAGATAGGTAGGGTTTTCCAACAAGCACACTTGGGCTCAATTTGGACTTCAGAAAGTGCCTCAAAATCAGCATCACAGTGGCGCGACGCATACAGAAATTGGCGCAGCGCACAGAGGTTTTTTGACCAATTTTTCACCTTCCAGCTCCGAAATTCGGCCAGTTTGACTTGTTTTGCTTTGTGATGTTATTTTTGACCTATCTTGATGTAATGGAATGAAAATGATGTAATTTTGGCAGTTAGTTACTTTTTCTAGAGGATTCATTCACCAAAGAGTGAAAATTTATTGAATGAATCGGTTTCCTACCTTATAGAGGCAAGTTGTTTGATTTCCTAGATTTTAGTGCTTTGTTTAGAATTGGTTGAAACAACTCCTAGAATGATGACCTCAACCCATAGAGGCAAGGGAATGGGTTAGGCTAGTCTATATCATGTATTTTCTAAGTCATTTTTCAGGGTTGGACTCTTGGGAAAAGTTCGACACTCTATTGTACATTCACTTCTGCATATTTGGCTAAGGAAAGACCAGGGTTTTGCAGCACTGTTTGGGATCCATGTGGCTTTATGATTTGATGGTGTGCTTATCAGAGTAATTGTAAGTTTATCTAGTGTTATGTGTATCATTTTCTTGCTTCTTCTTCTGAAATTGAACAAATGAGTGATTAAGGTAGAATCCACAACTGTTATGCTCTGCCTTTGAATTTGTTTAAATTTTCATGTTTTCATCTATTTAAGGAGAATTCTTGGGACTCTCTTACTCTCCTTAGCTCCTAACCAGTCTGATATATCCACCTCACTCACCTTAAAGCATCAAAACGATTGCCTTCCTTGCCCCAATCGGAACTCTGCAGAAACTGTGCCTCATCCCCGAGCCCAAATTTGCCTTTCCCATTTTTTCAAAAAAAACCCTCGAAAAACTAAATCAAATCCCTGCAATTAATACCTAGCCTAAGATCAGTTGCAAATTCAGTTATCTCGAGCCCCATCTCTTGTCTTTTGCCGACATCGACCCGGAGAGAGCCCTCTCCTGTCCTCGTAGGGCTAGCTACGAGGCTGAGCGTGGTTTGATGTGGACCTAGAACCTTGTATTTTCAGCCTGAGACAAATCTAGGCTCTAACAAAAGCTTCAACAAAGGGAAAAGAAAAGGAAGAGCACAATGAATCAGGATATATTTATGAAGAAGAAGATGAGGTAAACTTTATCAAGAAGCTTCAATGGGGTTCTGGAAGATTCAAAGGTAAGCTACCATTCAAATTATTTGCTTGTGGTAGAGTTGGCAATTATGCTTGTTACATATCCATTTGGGCACATCAATCCCATCATCCAGATCAGTGTTTTAGGGCTCATAAAACCCTAATTTCAGTTGTTACCTGCGCTAAACAAGTCACCTCTTTGAATGCCTCCTTCCCAGACAATTTCATGACTTGAAGACATCCAGAAATGGCCTCTAGAGGGACCAGCATAGGTAGGCCCATGTAAGGGTGCGTTGCAGAGTAGTTAAGTCCATGCCAGGGTGCTCTACAGAGCACTTAGGCTTCCTTTCACCTGTGTTGGGTGAGTTTGAGTGAAATTCACATAGGGTTTGGGGAATATTCTTATCTTTTGGAGTCATCTAGAAGGTTTCCTCACTTATCAACTCCTATGAGCTCGAAAATGGATGAGGAATGAGTTAAGATGCATCCTATCCTCTCATCCCTTCCTCCATGGAACTAATTCTAAGTATGGAAGGCCATTCAATACCACCATTTATGACAAAACCTCCTTCATCTCCCTATAAATTGACCACTCATCTAAGTGATTATGGGCTAGATTATGTTGAATTGTAAGGAGATAATGTTGCTATGAGAATTGGCTTTGAAGAAAGTATTGTAATGCTGCAAGTTTTTCATGCTTTTTATGTGATGTGGATGGGATCCAAGTTGGAGGAATGAATTTGAATCAGACACAATGGTTGTAATTCCTTCTTCTATTCAATGAAGTATTTAAAGCTTTCTCCCATATGTTTGTATTGTATTATGATGCTTATATGTGTGAAATGTATCTGATTCCATTTACTTGTATTCAATATATCTTTTGCTTTGATTGGTTCTTTGTCTTATTTTGGTGTTTATAGGTACTTGTGAAGCATGTTAAGTATGGGAAGGAGCGACAGGATCAATATAGTGGTTCTAGGCTAGAGACGTGTTCCGGCGTCATAAAACAAAGCAACTATCGCTAACTTGTCTACAATACATCTCGAGTGTGATACCTCATTCCACGTATGTGAGTAAAAACAGATTGGGCCTCCACATAATTTTGGGTATATATGGGATGAAAACACTAGGTTGATATCCATCCTGAGGTAATCAAGTTGGCTGCCTTGTACAATGTGATACACCGAACACAACATTCAGGGAGATTGCCTGCCTGTACTTCTCGGTTCGCCGGTAGGTATTGTGTAGTTCATAGTTACTTGGCAATCCTTTTGCCTAGATCATCCCTCTTTTGTTTTGTTTTGTTATTTTGATTAACATAAGTTTAACTAGCCATGGATAACATCCTCCATGCTCACTCCTTAGTTGATCTTAGGTTGAGACATATGGCGACAAATATGAAGTCCACCGATTAAGGAATTCCTGTTGATGGGAATCCTAGTCCTTTTCCTCCTTTCGGAAATATTGGTGCTCCTTATATGGCTACATTGTCCCTTCCGGGACTTACCATTGGCTTGCGAGTATGGTTGTTTTCAATCTCCTTGGTTCAAAATGTCATGATTTCTCCGCAATCGAGTACTCCTCCAACTGGACAAAATCAACCTCCAGTTGATCCTAAAGTTGACCCTTTTCCTTCTTCCTCGGTTGTTTCTTCCTCCCATTCTCCCTCTTCACCTGGTGAAAGTATTGGTACTAGTAACCAGGTGGCAAAGAAGAAGAAGGAAGGGAAGAAGAAGAAGAAGAAGAAGAAAATTCAACAGGGGGGAAACCAAGCAACCATTGCTTTGAATGTAACTTCTGATGAGAAACAGTCCAATAAGCCTCACAAAGTTTGATATCCATGCATACTTTTTATGGGAGAGCATCTTCTTCGAAATTGTCCTGATATTCCTAAGATCTTAGAAGAATGGTCTTCTCGTTCACATCATCCTGTGACATCAACTTCTCAAGATCATGATGGTGACCACCATCAACTAGTGGAAGTAAAGTTCATGGAAAGAAGGGTAAAGTTAAGTTTCCATGTAGGTTATGTGAAGGGAATCACCCCATTCACCTTTGTCCCTATTTGGATGAAGCCAAAAAAGTGTTGGATAACTGTCCTACTTATCTGTAGCAACATCCATCTAGTTACAGGAGACTCTCCTTTAATCCTTCACTAGTTGATGAATTGACTGACTAAAATCAATCGTCAGGAAAACCCACTCTCTCTGAAAGTGAATCCTATGAGTCTATACCCGACCCAAATCAACAGATCGAGGTAACATTTGACCCGATTCACCTTTAGTTAATCGTACCTTTCCCGTAGAGAGTGAACATGATACCACTCAAGTTCTTTTCATTTCTTCAATGAGCTTGGAGGCAACCCTCCTGTTCCATCAAGACAGGAGGAAAATCCTTCCGCTCTCGTAACTCAAGGGGATAATTCTCCCGTTCTTACGGTACCCCTTCTGAGTAGTTTGGTCACTTCCTTTGATTGGAATCGACTGATAGGATTTTGTCTTCCTTCTTATGTTCCTTCCCATATCATAGTACAGGTTTGTAATATGATTATATCTGGCACTATTATAGATGAAGGTGCATCTGTGAGTATCCTTTCCTCCACTTCTTGGCAAGCACTTGGTTTTCCACCGCTTGTGCCTATTACCCAGAATCTGTTAGCTTTCAACAGAGGAACCAGTCGACCATTAGAGATCCTTCCTTAGTTACCTATCACTTTGGGAGGAAAAATACTTTATCTTAATGGGATGGTAGTCCTAGGCCCTTTAGATTACAATTTACTTCTTGGGCATGACTATGTTAATGACATGGGAGCTATTCTTTCAACACTCTTTCGAGTGATTTATTTCCCGCATGAAGACAAAATTTTCACTGTTGACCAACTTTCATTTCCCGATCCAAATACGGCTTCCAGTCAACCATATTCCCTAAATGGTCCTTTTGTACCAATGGTATCATCCCCGCCACAAGTTAATTATGTGGTAACCCATTCCATGCCTACATCAACTGACAATCAATTTAGTGATGTTGTACATTATGTACTGGGGGCATTAGAACCAGATCTTTCTAATGGATTCCTTGCTATGGATCCCTTCCAGAGAATTTTTCTCCCATCTGATGAGAACCTCTTGGAAGTCACGACCTCGTATGGGTCATGATCAAAGGGTATGAGGATAGTTCCTTGTCTTGTGTTAACCTCGATAAAAATGAAACCAAGGGTATGAGGATAGTTATTTTACTGTGTCAACCTCATTAAAAAATGAAACAAATCCCATGAGGATAGTTCCTTGTCTTGTGTCAACTTCATTAAAAAATGAAACCAAGGATACGAGGATAGTTCTTTTACTGTGTTAACCTCATTAAAAAATGAAACAACTCCCATGAGCATAGTTCCTTGTCTTGTGTCAACCTCGTTAAAAAATGAAGCCAAGGATATGAGGATAGTTCTTTTACTGTATCAACCTCATTAAAAAATGAAACAAAGGGTATGAGCATAGTTCCTTGTCTTATGTCAAACTCGTTAAAAAATGAAACAAGGAATCTGAGCAGAGTTCCTTACCTTGTGTCAAGCTCATTAAAAGAAAAAACAAGGTCCCTTGGAGCAAGGTTCCAAGTCGAGTTTTGAGTAGATATCATAAAATACCAATCGATTCTTTCTCTTGATCTCGTATATGAACCTTCATTCCATCCACCTGATAGCTACAAGGAGTCTACTTAGGTGAATGTAATGTAGCTTGGGGGGCATGCACCTAGTGGTAAAATTAAGTTTCCCTATAGGTTATGTGAAGGGAATCACCCCATCCACCTTTGTCCCTATTTGGAAGAAGCAAAAAAGGTTTTGGATAATCGTCCTACTTCATCGCAGCGACTTCCATCTGATTACAAGAGACTCTCCCTTTCATCATGCTGGGGGCATGTAAACCAATCTCAAGCAAAGTTTTTGTTTCAAGCTTGTGTAAAAATGAAACTGAATCCAAGCATAGTTTTTTCATTTCAAGCTTGTGTAAACATGAAACTGAATCCAAGCATAGTTTCCCATGGTTCAAGCTTGTGTAAAAATGAATCCATCTCCATTTTAACCCTCGTGATTGCCATTCTATCAACCTCTTTCATTAAATGAGCCTTGGTTGTTTTCATCCCATCACCACCATCCCTTTGGCCGATCATACGCTTTCACTTGGTTGTTTTACCCTTTTTGAGGAATAGTTACAATGAGTGGTCTTATCAGCTAACCTCTTCACATAAATCAACATGTTTTGAGAAGTTCCATCACCGAAACCGGTTGCTATCCTAGACACCACACGTTCCTCAAAGTGCAGTCCTCTTTAAGCTCTTTTCAGACTCCCGAAATATGAAAATATTGTCGAGCGCTTGTCTTTTTCAACTTGTTAATGGATTGGAAATGACATCTACTCAGTTCAAGTTTAACCCTTTTTCGGGCTGAGATATATTATTTACGAAAAAGGAATACGTTGATCGAACATGGTCAATAGGTTCTCCCTTGTATTGTTTTACGCTTTTTTGGATTTGAGAGACAAATCTATGAAAAATAACTTGTGGAGTTTTCTTTTTGTCCCTTTTCAAACTCTCTAAACATGAAAAGGACCGAGTTATTGTGTCGTTAAACTCGTTAAAACATCAAATAGCAACAAACTTATCCATTTAGACAAGACCGAGTTTCACCTTCGCTAGACTCGTTAAAACATCAAATAGTGATGGATTCCCCCGAAGGGTGGAATTATACAACAAGCATATGTTATCCTCCTCAAGCTTGATAAAAATAAAGAGGTACTGGTCAACAATGATTGGGGAAAATAGGAAAAATGGGAAACCACTTTATGGTAGCAGGTCGCTCTTGAACATGACACTTTCACTCCATCATCGTGACTATTTGGGTTAGGGTATTAGCTTGATGGTTATCACACCATTGGTCTATAATACCATCCATCATCTTTGTTTTGGGTCAATGCTACCAATTCATTTCAGTGTCATCGACATGTTCAAGAGAAGTCATTTAGTCAAAATTCATCCTTTGCAATACCATAAACCTTCATTTTCATGACCTCCTTTCTTGAACCCTATGTTGTCAGTCAAATTCCATCTCTAAAATCACTACACTCGTTTCGTGTCGTTGATTTGGGATAAATCAAGGCCTTCCCATGACGAGTCACTTCTTGTCGACATCAACACATTATCCAAGAAGTTTACTTAGAAACACCCTTCCAGTACCTTGAGGATTGCATGCATCAATGACAGGTTTCTCGCTTTCGGCGATAGGTTGACATTAATTGCCTTCGATCAAAAGACTTTGTATGGTGTTCGACATGAAATCATCCATTCACACCATGAAGAATGTACTGCAGTACCTTGAGGATCATTATCATTATCTGTGATTTCTCTCGCGTCTGTTAACACCTTACATCGTTGGCTGGTAATCAAATGGTGTCTTCCCATGTTTGACTTCAAATCACATATTCACATGGTTAGACTCGTACTTTAGCGAACGATTGAACGAGATAGAAGACCCCAGATCTAGTTTCATCCATCCGGGCTATGATTTCAGGAGTACTAAATCATATGTAAAATGGCTTTACATTGATGGTCATTCCAATCATGGGTCTATATTTGTAGGCGACTGTTTATGTACATGTAATGACATTTTATATGCTAAGCATGGGTATGCCTTCCCTCAGCGATTCATGTAACAATCAAAAATCATGATATATGTATTGTAATTGATGCAGGTCACCTTCCACTTCGATACCTCCTCATCACATCATAAAGCATTTCAATCGACATTGGGATTTTTTCGACTTCATGCTTTAGGGGGCAGCTGTTACAGATCCATTTGGGCACATCAATACCATCATCTAGATTAGTGTTTAAGGGCTCATCAAACCCTAATTTCAGTCGCTACATGCCCTAAACAAGTCACCCCTTTGAATGCCTCCTTCCCAAACAAATTCAAGACTTGAAGACATCTAGAAATGGCCTCTAGAGGGACCAGCATAGGTGGGCCCATGTAAGGGTGCGTTGTAGAGTAGTTATGTCCATGCTAGGGTGTTATGCAGAGCACTTAGGCTTCCTTTCACCTGCGTTGGGCGAGTTTGAGCGAAATTCACATAGGGTTTGGGGAATATTCTTATCTTTTGGAGTCATCTAGAAGGCTCCCTCACTTATCAACTCCTATGAGCTCGAAAATTGATGAGGAAAGAGTTAAGATGCATCCTATCCTCTCATCCATTCCTCCATGGAACTAATTCTAAGTATGAACGGCCATTCAATACCACCATTTATGACAAAACCTCCTTCATCTCCCTATAAATTGACCACTCATCTAAGTGATTAGGGGCTGGATTATGTTGAATTGTAAGGAGATAATGTTGCTATGAGAATTGGCTTTGAAGCAAGTATTGTAATGCTACAAGTTTTTCATGCTTTTGATGTGATGTGGATGGGATCCAAGCTGGAGGAATGACTTTGAATCAGACACAATGGTTGTAATTCCTTCTTCTATTCAATAAAGTATTTGAACCTTTCTCCCATATGTTTGTATTTTCTTATGATGCTTATATGTGTGAAATGTATCTGATTCCATTTACTTGTATTCAATAGATCTTTTTCTTTGATCGGTTCTTTGTCTTCTGTTGGTGTTTATAGGTACTTCTCAAGCATGTTAAGTACGAGAAGGAGCGACAGGATCGATACAAAGGAGACAAGATGAAAGAAAAACTACAAGTAGGTCTTCTTATCTTCTTTGTCTTATCTATTGCTTATAGGAAAAGTCTAAAGTACTTTAAACTGTTGTTCTAGATATGGCTACTTATCTAGGGAATTAGTATTTATCCGTAGATACCAAATTATCCAAAACAATGATGCAAAATGTCCTCATAAAGATAATCATGAAAAAGGAAAGGAATCTGCAAAAAGGCAATAGAAAACAGGTTGTTAATAGAAGAAGTTACTATACTCATGAAGATAGTGATGGATTATCTAATAGTGATGAAAATGAAACTGAACAAGATTATAAACTTCTCATGGCTTATGAAAATGATGATTTTTTGGATGCCTTAGAAGAGGAAGACTTTCTTGAAGAAATCACTAAACTCAAAATCTGCCTGGAAGAAAATAATATGATCATAGACACGTTGACAGATCAACTCTCTAAAAGAGAAAAACACAATGAAAAACTTGAATGTGAAGTTGTGTCTCTAAGAAAAGAACTTGAGAAGACAAAATCTCTTAATCTTATATTTGCTAAAGGATCAAAAACTTTAAATGAAATTATCAAGGTCCAACGTTCTCCTCTTATAAATACTGGGCTTGGATATACTGAATAATCATCCGAATCACAAAATCCGTCAGCCTCCACTAGAAGCTATCTTGATGCAACAAATACCAATGAATAGTATGTCAAATTTTAGCAAAAGTCTAAAAATACCCATCAGGTAACTAATGGTCAATTTACTCCAAGGATGAACATCAATAGAAGCATAAACCAAAAGGTAAAAAATACCAAAAGATTCTATGGTCACAGAAAATTATTTAATGGACAATGATTTTCATGCCATAACTTTGGGCATAAGGCTTATGAATGTGTTTCTTACAAAACTATCATGACTAGAGAAGCACGAAATCAAAGGAGCGTAACAGGAATCAAGAAAAGTTCTTGTAATAACTTTTCTCCTCTTGAAAATGAAATTGAATGTTCGTTTTGTAATAAATTTGGTCATGAAGAATCTGAATGTAGGAGCAAATTTCAGCCAACACTTCAAAAGGAGCAAACATCATCAAATTCCAGGGTATGGAGAAAGAAGGAATTTCAATCAGAAAGATGTGGCATAGCTCTATTTGCAGAAGGAAAAGAAAACCAATGGTACATTGACAGCGGATGCTCTAAACACATGACAGGTGATAAAGAGAAACTTCATTCATATAATGCTTTAGAAAAGGAAAATAATGTCTCCTTTGGAAATGACACACCAACTGTCATTAAAGGTAAAGGTTCTATTTATTTGAAAGAAAAGGTTAAAGATGGAAATGTCATGTATGTTGATGGTTTAAAACATAACTTGTTGAGTGTTAGTCAAATGCATGATCAAGGAAACGGATGTGTGGTTCATGAGATTGATATAGGAAATACCGTAATCAAAGGTACAAGAACTCCAAGCAATCTATACATACTAAAAGGAGGACAAAAACAGTGCTATCTAAGCAAAATAGATGAAAATTGGTTATGGCACAAAATATTGGGGCATCTAAGGTTTTCTCAAATAAGAAAAGCATGCAGGCTCAACGTGATACATGATCTTCCAGATATCAACATCCCAAAAAATATCATTTGCAAACCATGTCAAGTCGGTAAGAAAATCAGAGTTCATTTCAATGAAAAAGAAGGATCAACAAGTAAGCCTCTTGAACTCATCCATACTAATATGTGTGGACCAACAAGGAAAAATTCACCTTGTGGAGAAGAATAATTTATTTTATTCATTGATGATTTTTCTAGAATGTGTTGGATAGGTCTACTAGAGCATAAAGATGAAGCATTTGAAAACTTTAAAGCCTTCAAAGATTTAGTTGAAAATGAATCAGATAAAAAAATCAAATGTCTCAGATTTGATCGAGGGGGAGAATTCATATCAGATGATTTTTTATTTATTTTTGTGAACAACATGGAATAAAAAGACAGTTCTCCGTTTCTAGAACTCCTGAACAAAATGGCGTAGTGGAAAGAATGAACATAATAGTTCAACAAATGGCTCGAGCTATGCTTGATGAATCTAGAACTCCTGAAACCTTCTGGGGTGAAGCTGCTTTTATTACCGTGACTATTCTCAACAAAGCTAATGTTCAGGTAAATAGTGATTAAACTCCATATGAACTTTGGTATGGTAAGCCTCCTATTGTAAAACACTTTAGAGTTTTTGGAAGAAAATGTTTTATAAAAAAGATTGATGAAAAGCTTGGTAAGTTTGAACCCAAAGTAGAAAAAGGAATTCTTCTTGGTTATTCATCTAGAAGTAAAGGATACAAATGTTATAACAAGAGACTTCAGAAAATTGTTGAATGCATTGATGTAGTAATTGATGCAGAAATCCATTATCCTCAAGGTAATGGATTGGATGAATCTAGCAATAAAAAAATGAACCACATCCTAAAATAAATTATAATTGATCAAAATATAAATTGGAAAAATTCCTTACCTAATCCCCTTGGGAAAACCAAGTGACCCAAAAACCTACTTTAGGAATGTCCCATTACTTTCTAGTTCATTGGAAAGAATCCATGTTGCTACTCAACATATTCTTACCTTAGATCAATCTCAAGACTCTCTCGCTCAATATTTACCAATTATGTAGACATGAATTAATACCCTTTTGAGACTAGAATGAGAGATACAAGGTTAAGAAAAAAATCTTCCCATCAACAAACTATTAATAAATGGTTTGGAAACAATTTCTCTAGTGAAAAATACTTCTATGTAGGAGACTTGATGTTGAAATGGGAGAATCCACATGAGGAAAAACATAACACAAGGTTTTTTTTTATCCATTGTGGATTTTCCTTACATTATCATAAAAATGTTGGCCAAGGAACATACAAATTACAACATCTATATGGATAAATAGATGTTGTCCTAGTCAATAGCCAAATTCTCAAAAGATACTTTTCCTCACTGCTTCATAAGAAACTATTGTGTACATAAATAATGTTGACCTTCTTTTTCATTCATTGAGTTTCTTTTCAACAACATTCCAATTTTATCTTTTAATTTTGATTTTCAATTTTCAGCTAAATTTTTTTCTATTTTGGTAGAAACCTCAAGCAATCTTCTTTCTGAAAAAATCCCTTCATATCTGAAAATCTCTTTCTTGAAAAATTGGTATAACTGAAATCATGGATCCCTAATTGAAATCCAAGATCAATACAAAATCACCCCAAATCTTAATGGTATATCAAGGGAGCTATGACGAACACCATGAGGGGAACACATAAGAGAAGTGAAGAATTATAAGGGTACTCTAATTCGACCAGCCAAATGGTTGATAGATCTTCAAGAAATACATCATTTTTATGATTGAAGTAAGGCCTCAAAATAAAAGATTGATTATTCAATCTCCTAAAATATCACATTCTTATTAGTATCAAATAAGCCTAAGGTGAAAAGGAAATTTTTTGTCAAATTAATACCCTTATGGTATTCCCTCCAAGATCTAATCAACATTGAAGTGAAAAAGGGGAAAGACATGCAACTCAACATTCTCACAATTCCAAAAGTTATCCATGTGGTTAAGGAATGTACTCTAGAGGTTTAATTTATCATATCTATTTCATGATTGGTTCCTATTTATCATATAGATATTCAAGGCTTCTTCTAGTTCATTTTCAATTAGTATGCAAACATAAAAAATTCCCCTTTCCGAGTGTTGTTATGACTAGAAACATGAAGAGTTCCCCTTTTCAAAATTTATTTTATGCAAGCATTTTCCCTATGTCCACAATCCCTTTCTACTCTTCCACTATAGCTTTTTAGATTCTATAGGTTCTTTCCTTAAATTTTTTGAAGTATTCTCTTCCAAAGTACATAATAGAGAAGACCATATTTCTCACAAAACAATGTTGGAAAAAAGCCATTTTCTCGAAATACATCACACCTAAACACCTCTTCCCCATGATGCATTGAAATTTCTCCATTCATTGATAACCATTTTCATTTGGGTAGTGTCCATCCTGGTGATGTATTGTTGGAAACATATTGTTCTAGAAAACATGACACATGGACTCTACATGGCCACACTACATATCACCCTCCAAACATTCTTCCTAGAGACGTGTCTTCCTACCATTTCTTCCTCCAGATTTGTAGTTTGTGTATCACATCAAATATTCTCATCTTTATGATATGGTATTTCGACCCACCTTCCCAAACTTTTTCATTGTGACCAATTGTTTATCTAAATTATATTGCACTTGATCATGACATTTTTTGGTGGAATTTTTTGGGGCACTTAGTGCATTGAAATTCACACCACCATTGGAATTTCGACTATATTAAACCCATTTTCCCCGTCATTTATCACCTTTTCATTGAGAAATCACAATTGTGATAGAGTTTATTTGGATGATGATCCTCCTGGCATGTAAGCCAATCATATGGACCATTGTAACAACCCTAGTGAAATTCGATGAAATAAAAGTTAATAAAGGAAGAATAATAACCACGGTTGATGGGACACTTATTCCAAGTTGAATGTTGGGTAAAACATCTTAGTGTGGGCGTTAATTTGGTTTATTATGTCTACGGAAATTGGAGAAGGCAAGGGCTAAGGCATTGGAAAGGAAAAATGGAATTTTTGACACATTTATTTATGAAAATGATGGAAATTAGGAGAAAAGGAAGTTGAAAGGTCACAAGTTGCATGTGAAGAGGAAATTGATGGAAAATAATGGAAAATGAATAAAATAGAGGCCTAATTGATAAAAAGGCTTCTAAGGATCAGTTTTTAACCTTTTGTTAGTTCATCTTTGGAGCTCTCTCATTATTCTCTCTCTCTCTCTTAGACACTTCGAGTTTTCTTGGAGCATTTTCGCATTGGATCAAGAAAGGCAAAGAAGGAAAGAGGAAGTAGAGATCAAACAAGGAAAATTAGGATCAAGCTACTACAACAATATTCTTTGAACGTATCATTTGCATGTATATTTTCCTTGCTAGATTTGGCATGCATGGTATTTCATGTGGTTCTTTTTGCTATTATGGCATGGGTTTTGCTAGGTGTGACAATGTTTTCAGCCTAGCCTTGCCATTTTCGGATAACCATGCTATGATGGGGTTCTCATGTTTTGGTTAAGCTAGATTTCCAGATGGATTCAAAGCTGAGTGAGGTGGATCTATGAATGATAGAGAACATGGACTAGTGGTCCTTGAACTGGACTGTGGATCACAGTAAAGCCACTAGCCTAGTGAACCCTGAGATAGACTGTGGGTTGCGTTAAAGCCAGGATATTGTTGCCTCGGTGGACCTAGGAATGCTTGCCAGTGAATGACGGGATATAATGTAAAGCCTAGAGCTAGTTTCCCTTTATTAGGCGTAGGAATCCTTGCTGGTGAATGGCAGGATATATGGTAAAACCTAGAGTATGGTGTCTCGGTTTAGGGCCTAGTGATCCCTGGATCTGACTGGGGATTGCGGCAAAGCCTAAGAGACTAGGATATAGGAAAATTCCTCATGGTTTAGGTGCAAAAATCCAGTGGCATCCATGCTTGTTTGGCCTAGCATTCTAGTGGAGATCATGGTAAAGCCTATTATTACATGTTCATTGTGTTGGCCTAGTGATCCAGGATGGATTATGGTAAAGCCTGGTTTCTATTGATGAGGGTGAGTTGGTTTAGACTTGGGATGCCCTAGTTGGTTCTTTTGGTTTGAGTCCCAAATTCATGCTTGGAATATGGAATGGAGGTGAATGGTTGAAGAGATATTTGGTTCAGCAATTCTATGGTTGGGTGGAACGTGGTAGTCCCATCTCGGGTTTGGATTTTTCATCATCAGTATGAGGTTATTTCTCCTTGTATTTCTATGAGTATTATATTTGTATGTATGTGGATCATATGGCTATGATTTCATTGGTACTTATGTTGATATTATGTTGGTTATGCATATGCTTTATGACAGTGGCTATGTATGGCTCTCATCATGTTTTTACTTGTAAATGAAAGGACAATGTATCTATGACCTAAAATATGATAATGCATTAAATTACATGAGGGAACAATGGTTCTTAGTGATTCTCAGATAAGTATGAAATCCCTATGCTTAAATATGTTGTTTACATCTGTAGATTACATATTTATGATATGTTTGATGAAATATCTGTCGTGGCTAGTAGGGGTCCGGTTAGGGGCTTGTTCAAGTATTTACTTTTGCATCATTGTTTCCCTATTATCTTACTATTTTGAAGGTGTCATTCAAGTCTGGGCAGTGACCTAGGATTTGGTCCTGAAAGAGTGGCTCAAATCCTTGGGACGTTGGCACAACACTGAGAAAAATATTCCCTAGATGCTGGCATGCCTTGTCATGAGAGTTTCTAGAGCTTCCTTGATGCTGGCTGGCCTTGTAGAAATTTCACCTATAGAACAAACCGATATATGCAATGTCCTAAAGCATAATACTTGTTCTACTTCTACAAAACATTAAGCAGAAGCATAATTAAATTCATGAGAAAAATCAAGTAGAAACATGCATAGCTGATCAAGAGAAATAATCACACATAACACAAGATATATCCAGGGGAAAGCACAAACATAAAACCCCAACCATGTATTATCAATCAAGTGGAAATCCTCTTCACAATACAAAAAGAATCAGCTCTCAAGCTATCTTGCTCTCTCTGTACTCAGAAGATCCTAATGATCTTCAATCAGAAGATATGCCTCATGAACCAGCCAAGCCCTATTTATATAGGTTTTGCCTATGGTACTTATGTAATTTTCTTAGGAAATAATAGCAAAAGCATATGCTATTAATTACAAACATACCAAAATAACCAATGGTCCAACTATGTAATCCTTGAGGACACTAGTTCCTCAACCATGCAAAAACTACTTACTAGAAATAGTTAAGCATCTAATAGTACACTGTCCCACATCTGATCTCAACTGGGTCTCTGACAGAACTGACATGCAACAATTATCCATGAGTGATCCTCAGTTATCTAAAATAATAGTTATCACATGCATGCAAGCATTAACAAACTATATTTTATTATTTTAACAACTTGTTAAAATAATCTAACTCGACTTGACAATTTAGAACTAAGTCAACTGATTCTCTCATTATAGAACTCATGCTTATTCCCTCAATCAATGGACGAAATTAAGGATAAATTCCTCAATCAGTGGGACAAATCATGTGCATGCTCACAAAGACTTCAAATTCAAATTTCCTTAACTAATTAACTCAACTGAATTAATTAATTAATATTTCCAACTGCTGTTAAGACCAAAATTAATTTTACTTCCTATAGATAGACTAGGGACTGCTATAAATAGGAAGGGACCTAGAAATGCTATTTTTAGAACTTTCTATTTTTATCAGTTTCACCTCTCACCCAATGTGGCCAATGACCTCACTGGCCAAACTGCTATTTTTAGACATGCTATTTTTAGCAGGTCTATTTTTAGCACATTCTAAATTTAACATTTCTTGTTGCACATTTTCCAACACTCCCTCTCAACAAGAAAGGATTTCTCTCGAACTCGGTCTTGTAACTCTGGAATGTTCTGCATGCAACACATCTACCCGATCCACTTGCTCCAACAACACTTGGAACAAAAACACTCCCAACTGATCACTCTGTTGGGCTAGGAACATACTCTGATGCTGAAGCTCTACCTACTATTGACAAGTGATCCCTCTCTGACATTTACGCTATTTCAACATCTCCATGCATCTCACACCATTGCACACCTCTCTGCGACACCTAGCACCGTGCAAAACACTTGTGCCTCTCACATTGCTGCAGCCTGCTAGCTATGCGTTGTCCTAGGATTCCTTGCACTGTCGCTCTCTCTGCCGCTCCATCTGCATCTGTCTCTACCCAATCAGTCAGTTCCTGCTACTCCACATCGGGGCTCCTGTAGCAAGGTCTCATCCAAGAGGTTGGGTACCTCAAGGATCCTGTTGCTCCTCCTTGGGACGATCACTCTATATCACCCCACCTCCTACCTGGAGGTATGGTTGCATGTGATCCGTCAGCCCACCTGGCTCAAAGTTTCCCCCTACTGGATGTCTCTGCATGAGTAGATGTCTCTACTCGATCTCCCCTCCGCTTCCCCTATTGTGGTTGCTCCACAACCTCCTGAAGCTGCTGCACCAATCATGGCTCCTCCACAATCGTCTGAGACTTCTTCTGGCTCTGCATGTTGAGAGGTAATATACCCTCCCTCTCAACCACCAAGTCTCCATCAGTTGCCTTGTTGCTCAAGGCTTTGCATGCATCTTGAACCTCAAGAGCATACAAGTTCTTGACCCGTGAACCAATCTGCTTCACCTGTCTAGTGATGATGTGTCTAAGGAAAACCTTTCCCTTACTGAAGATTACATCATAGCCTCTGCCTTCCAACATCACGATCAACACCAAGTTTCTCTTCAGTCTTGGTACATGCTTGACATCGGTCAAGGTAAGGTGAGATCCATGCTCCCTCTGAAAAATAATCGTGCCTATACCTGAGACACTATACTTCTCATCATTACCCATCGCTATGAGTATTTGGAGATCTTTCTCCTCCAAAGTATTGAACAAACTCTTGTCGTCGGTCATGTGGAAAGAAGCTCCACTATCAAGAAACCAACCATTTCCCACCATGGGTGAAACCATGCATGCGAAGAGTGTGAAATCCAACTCAAACTATGAAGCAAGTGCCTCACCTTCAGATCCATCCCCGGATCCATTCTTGGATTTCCTCCGTGGACAATTTGCAGCATAATGGCCCACCTCATGACAACGAAAGCATCACACTTTCAATTTGTCAACCTTCTTCCCATCATTGGAAGAACTGGATTCGGAAAGAGAAACCTTCTCCTTCCCCTTCTTCGCCTTACTCACTAAGGCACAATTATCCTCATCATGCATGGATGAAGAACTCTCTCTGGTGCTCCATCTGATCTTCTCCTACATCAAATCTGACCATAGTCGTTCCCAATATGGTAGTTTCTCCCTTCCATTCAACGAGTCCAGGTAGCTATGCGAGCTCTTAGGAAGGCCAAGGAGTGCTAGACTCACCATATCCTCATTCGATGTCACGACTCCTACACTTGCAAGCTCATCCCTGCATGTGATGAGCTTGGTCAGATACATAGAGATTGTCTCATCCCTTTCACACTTGATATTTCGAAGTTTGTCTTTCAGTGCCAGCTTCCTTTAATCACTGCTATTCTGATATAAATCTTTCAGTGTTTTCCACATTGAATGTGGAGTCTCCTTCCCATGGAGGCTTGAGACAATGTGATCTCGCACTCCCTCCAAGAGAATTCTCCTAGCTCTAGCCACACACTTCCTCCATTCCACCTGCTCAGTCTTGTTAGTAGGCTTAGGAATTTATTGATCAATGAAATCCTTAAGGCCATAATCTTCCAACACTGCCTCCATGCGATCCTCCCAAGCTATATAGTTTGAGCTTCCATCAAGGGCATACTCAAGCCTCAAACCATATAACGCCATCGATGAAATAGATGTGATAAGAATTTGAGATCTATATCCCAAATAATAAACTTCAAATTTCTCCTGCTAGTATACAATTCTTGCTTGATCACCTGTGCTCTTATACCATGTAGAAATTTCACCTGTATAATAAACCAATATATGCAATGTCCTAAAGCATAATACTTGTTCTACTTCTACAAAACATTAAGCGGAAGCATAATCAAATTCATGAGCAACATCACGTAGAAACATGCATAATTGATCAAGAGAAATAATCACACATAACACAAGATATATCCAGGGGAAAGCACCAGCATAAAACCCCAACCATGTATTATCAATCAAGTGGAAATCCTCTTCACAATACAAAAAGAATCAGCTCTCAAGCTATCCTGCGCTCTCTGTACTCAGAAGATCCTGATGATCTTCAATCAATAGATATGTCTCATGAACCAACCAAGCCATGTTTATATAGGCTTTCCCTATGGTCCTTACGTAGTTTTCTTAGGAAATAATAGCAAAAACATATGCTATTAATTCCAAACATACCAAAATAACCAATAGTCCAACTACGTAATCCTTGAGGACACTACTTCCTCAACCATGCAAAGAATACTTACTAGAAATAGTTAAGCATCTGATAGTACACTGTCCCACATTTGATCTCAACTGGGTCTCTGATAGAACTGACATGCAATAGTTATCCATGAGTGAATCCTTAGTTATCTAAAATAATAGTTGTCATGTGCATGCAAGCATTAACAAACTATATTTTATTATTTTAACAACTTGTTAAAATAATCTAACTGGACTTGACAATTTAGAACTAAGTCAACTGATTCTCTCATTATAGAACTCATACTTATTCTCTCAATCAATGGAGGAAATTAAGGATAAATTCCTCAATCAGTGGGACAACTCACGTGCATGCTCACAAAGACTTCAAATTCGAATTTCCTTAACTAATTAACTCAACTGAATTAATTAATTAATATTTCTAACTGCTGTTAAGACCAAAATTAATTTTACTTCCTATAGATAGACTAGGGACTACTATAAATAGGAAGGGACCCAAAAATTCTATTTTTAAAACTTTCTATTTTTAGTAGTTTCACCTCTCACCCAATGTGGCCAATGGCGTTATTGGCCAAACTACTATTTTTAGACATGCTATTTTTAGTAGGTCTATTTTTAGCACATTATAAATTTAACATTTCTTGTTGCACATTTTCCAATAGGCCTATAGCATTGGAGCGTTCATAGGCCAAGTGGTCAAAACAATTAGTGGGACCTAGGGGCTAGCTACCTGAGTGGTTGGGATGGTTCCTAGTAGTTTTGTAGCTGATGTGGAAGGTCTATATGTTGTGTTTCCATCGATTCCACTTCCTTAAGGTCACATAGGAGGTTGAATCCAATCATAGTAGTCTCTCATCACATGTTTACCTCAGTTGGCCAGTTTCTTCGATAGATGTGGGAGGAGGGTGTTACAACCATCTTGATACACCACCTGAAGCCACAAGAGGGTAAGGGAATCCTCTATTTTCTTTAAATTATAAATTTAATGTTCATTTTCAAACTTTTTGGGTGCATGACAATCGTAAAAGAGTGGGATTGGACATGCAAAACAAATCCCATCCCTTTCTATGGGAAAACACACTCCTACCCACTAGAAAATTACTTTTTAGAGTTAACTATGGTTTTGAGCTAGGTTAAGTCGCTCACTCTTTTTTCTAACCATATGACCATACCAAGATTCATTCCATAATCTTGAACCAATGGCCTTGCCACATATTGCAATCCTAAATCAGATACGTCATGATTAACCATGGTGCTAGTGGATATCGCATGCTCACGTAAGTGGTTATAACTTAGTGTAGTATTTTCCAACTTCCTATCCCCATGGCATCAAATATACATATCTCATGATATGCATTTTAATATCTCCATAAATTTACTCATAATTTTAGCCACACTTTTCCTTTCCATGGGCCGACACCTAAAAATTAGTGGCAGTTCAATGTAATTCCAACCTTCCCTCACCTTCTCTTCATTGGAAACACTTCAATATGACATCATAGGTCAATCTCAAGCCAACTTTGGCCTCATAATGAATAATAGTCAATGGTTCCACTAGATGATATTTGGCCTTAGAGTGCACAATAACCCATAACATTGACTAGGCTTTATGTTGGCTTGTTATTATGCTTGTTGATTGCATAGGGCATTGTTTACTATGGGTCCTAAGCTCATAATTGGTGAAAATATAGAGAACAATGACTTAGTGAGGAAGGGAATCAAATTGTAAAACATTCATCCCTTGGTTATTTCCAACTTTGGCCTCACAAGAAATGGTAGTCCATAGTGTTGTTCAATATCACTAACAACCACAAGTTGTCGTCAGTCGCACCATGGGGCACCGTTCATTGTGTGGTTAGAGCTATATAACTTAAACCGATACAAATTTATCATGGGTAAATTTAAGTATACAATCCAAAAACGTTCCTCGTTTTGGATTTTACCAACTAGATTAACATGCTCTATTGTCTTAATGGGTCTCTTGTAGAGAGTATCATGTCTACATCAAGAAATAGGGTGGGAAAATATCTTGTTATTGAGGTTCTTGATGGTAATCCCTAGACCACTATGCCTCAAATTTTCACCAATACGATGTGATTTATTAAATAGAACACAACCTATACTTGGTTAGGGGTGTATAAACTATTTTAGAGGGAAAATTGCTAGAGGATGATCCTAACTTAGAGGTCTATAGATGTTTCAAAAGATGATGGATTCATAAGGAAGAAATGCACTCTCCTATTCTTCGATGCATTGAAGAAATCAATTGGATCCTAATAACGTACAAATATTGAAAAGTTCATGGTTAGAGACACCCAAGGGAATCAATTCCATTCATTTAGAACTTGTGATATTAACTCCCATTATGGGATTCCTCACTAAGATGTATTCCTATATGAGAATTGGCTTAAAGCTTTCAACATATTACCAAAAGAAATCATCAAGACTTGGTATGAAAATAAGGGAAAAATATGGTAGGTGAAATACAAAGAATTTTAATAGATGTTGTGTGATCTTGATGTACTCAATGATGTACACAAAAAGTATCTTTAATTGGGTTGACATTATTTATTTCTCTATACAAGACAATATCAAGATAACTTAGAACCTGGAGGAAGGAAAGCAACCTCAATTATTCACGGCTTCTTACCTCATGGGTGTTATTTGCATCAACATTTCATTCCCTACCATGCGATGACATTGGATAGTCCAAAAAGGCTTCTTTCACATATAATACAAGGAACTATGCAAATCAAAGTACATTTAATCATACACACAAAATTTCCATTATTTCCTAATTCCCCTCTATAAATATTTATTCAATTATCCAGCTCTATGTATGTCCGAGAAGGAGATATGAGTAGTGTAGGTTGTTAGAGATTGGCTTGTGACAAAATATGGCACATGCCTAAGGTTATTCGAGGAAATAAATTCTCCCCACTTATTATCTCAATTTGTCATAGATAAAGTAGGAGTAGGAGGAGAACTTTCACGAGATAAGAAAGCACCATGGCCACACATGCAATTTTAATTATTTTCATATGAACTTATGGGTATAAAGGAATCCAGGATGTCATATGATGCTCTTTCCCTTTTCCATTTTTTCGGATCTATAATTCCATAGATATGATCCCAAACTAGTAGCTATAAATAATTGTAAATCTTGTAGATATGGATGGGACTACCAAAATGAGATATGGGTAGACACAAAATAAATGATAAATAGGAGCTATATTGATGTTAATTTCAGGATGGGGCACACTTTTCCCCATATCAAAAAATGAAGAGATAACATTGAGAAAGAGGTCTTGGCCAAGAAGTAGGCTTCCCAAATGGAAGCATCATAACTAGCCCAAATTGCTAGGGAAAAGAAACTCAAATAAGATCAGGAGTTTGTTTTAATGTTTTCATTGATGTCAAATTTGGGGGGATATTATTTTTAATATGTTAGCCCAACCATAGTTACAAGTCATCCTTGCAAAGTTGATGTGAGCACATGTAAGTCGATGTAGCAAAACTTTGCACGAAGTTTATATAAATGAAGGGTTAAGATACACATTTGAAATGTTATTGAATTGGATGTAGAGTATATGGATATATGAGGATCAAGGAGCAATAGGAAGGTTATCTAAGTATTGAGGAGAAACAATGAGGAAGTATGAGTATAAAGGGGCTAAGGATTTTGGATTCAAGTCTAAGGAATGAAAGGAGGTTTGAAGTAATATATAAGGTGTGAGGCATGATCTAAGACCTGATATGCTGAAGACAGAAAGTGTAAAAGATATTAAAAAACCCTAAATATTTTTATAACGTGGAAAACTTGAAAATTAAATATTTTTTGAGCCAATTTGTTAGTTAACAGAATGGAAGTTTTAGTTGTCAATTGACTATCTATCTTTTAAACCCTTGGCATATCAGGAATTCACATATTTTTATAGTTCTTTGATATCTCAATATCTAGTAAGCTCTTAATATAAGCTCTTAGTTTTTGGTTCTTAGGTGTAGTACGCGAGGGCTTAAGGTGCTTAACATATATCCATATCAATATTTTTTTTCACAATTTTGCAGATATTTGATATCCAAATATCTCGTAAGCTCCCATTCACGACTCTTGATCATTAGTTTCTTAGGTATAACACCAGTGGGGTCAATTCCCTTGGCATATTTCCATATCATGATTTTTTCATAGTTTCGTAGATATACCGGATCCTAATATCTAGTAAGCTCCCATGCATGGCTCTTGGTCATTAGGTTTTTTTGACATAGTACCTGCGGGCTTAATCCCTCAACATATTTCCATATTATATTTTTTTACACAATTCCATATATCTACGATATCTTGATATCCAGTAAGCACTATACTACATCTTTTGGTGTCAAAGGTAGTTAGTTATAACACGTAGGGCTTAAGGTTTAAACTCCTCAACATATCACTTAATAAGAGTTTTGATAAGTTACATTTATTAGAATTATTTGATATAATGATACCTTAATGCTTCAAGGTTTTAAAGAGATAGGAAATTCACCAATGTTTGATAGAAAATTTCCCCATCATTCAAACCCAAAAGGTTGCATTTTTTTAGCATTTCCTAGTGTAAGCAGTTTTATGGGATTATTGTCAATATGTTAATATAAAGAAAAAATGGATTTTTTGGCCTCCAATGCCCTATGTTGGAGGTAAAGTGTTATGAGGACCTAATAAATGTCCGACCACATAACAAACACATATGGTATGATGATGAGGTGCATAAGCGAGAAGTTCTGAAAAGTTGGGATTGAAAGGGTGCTAATATTCTAAAGTATTATGAATTCGTAATGCTAATAAGGATAGGGTATAATGCTTGGCCATATAAGTGAATTTTTTGAATGTTGATTAGAAGGAAGTGCTTGGGTCAAAATAACATAGTGAGGTGTGACTTCATAATGTTAGAGACTATAGTACAGTTCAAAGAAGCATAGTGCACCATTACAAGAATAGATTAAATATTTATAGCAGAAGGGGTTGGTGTCTCCAGTAGGGCGGTGCTTACAATTTTTTGAAGCTGAGGAGATTAATGTCTCAAGTATGTTGGTGCATAAAAAATTGTGAAGCTAAGGGTATTTTTTTCTCCAGTAGGCTATTTCATACAAATTGTTGTAATAATAGGTTAGTGCCTACAAAGAAGTATTATATAAAGAAGTTTTATTCTTTTATCCTAAAAGTGTTTCCACTTATATATTGTGTTTCTTATTATGTTTATGATATTGATGTATTATCTTTCTTGAATGTATAATAAGTGAAAATTTTCTTATACTAATTCACCCTTGCCTCTTAGTATAAGTGCGAATCCAACAATTAATATCATAGTAGGTTCCTTTAAAAGTAGAATAACCCCTTTAAAGGAATATCTCAGAGGGATAATAGTCAATCATGAAGGTTCTTTCAAAAACATAGAACCACTATTTGATGTAACAGATTGTGTCTTTTGGAGGGTAAGAAAAATGAATTATATAATGTCTCTTGGTTTTTACAATTGACAATATGTAGTGGATATGGTTATAAAGCTCTGAAAACTCCTCCATTTGATTAGGATGGTAAGAAGGCTTGTGAAAATAATGAAAAATGAATGAATTCCATATTGTGTGGCTTATTAAAATTATAGTTTATCAATGTAATGGATTGTGAGTTTGGAAAATAAATTTGGGATAAACTTCTAAGAAATTATGAAGGCGTTAACAAGGTAGAAATAGAAAAGCTCAAATTCATAGAAGATAGTTTGAAAGTTGGAAGATGAATGAAAAAGAAAATATTGCAATCTTATTCCTTTGTGTAGATGAGATTGTGAATACTATCAGACAACTTGGTGAAAAGGTTGAGGAAATAATGATTGTACAAAATATGTCGAGATCTATGCCCTTGAGATTTAATGCAAAGGTCTTAGCTATTGAAGAAATGAGAAATCTGGAAATTATAAAGATGGATGCACTGCACGGGATCCTCGCTACATATTAAATGAGGAAAAAAAAGAGAATTCAATATTGAAGGAAGCAACCTCCAAAGCATTAAAGAAATAAAATTGACACAATTCCCATGATTATTCTACCTATGAATCATATGCAAAATAATCACCATTTGTGAGAAAGATGAAATGAGGATCTAGCAAATACAAAGTTATGCTACCTTCCAAATGTTTTAATTATGGTAGAATAGGTCATTTTGCTACTAAATTTCCATATGAAAAATGGGAGGACAATGGTGATGAAGAGAACAAAAAAATAGAATCAATTGCATAGACACACAAAGGAATATATTTCAAGAAGAAAATGTTTTATTCTAGAGAATCCTTATAGATTTTAATAATAGTGTGATGGATATGCATCTGATGTTGATCAATATGAATTTATATTCACATCCATTGATGCTCATAATGCTAATAAATAAAATTAAGACAACTAGAAAGATAAAAATAAGCTTAGAGAAAGAAGATATTGATGGGGAAGTAAGCCTTGAAGTAGAACTTGTTAATTCCCTAGAAGAAATAAATAGACTTAGAGGTATTATCAAACAATAGAAGGGAGTTATTACATAAATATGAGAAGGAAAAGAATCATGATATTGATGAAACAATAATATCCATCCCGAAGACACAACTAGAAGGGAAAAAGAGGATAGATGAAGTTGTGAGAAGCCAACTGAAAGAAAAGGAAGAAAATTGTGAGAAGTTAGATGCATAAGTCATTTCTTCGATGAAGGAACCAGAAAATGCAAATTCTTAGTTGAATCAAATCTTGAAATTTGAAAAAAGCACTAAACTCCTAGATGACATTCCTAACTCCTAGAGGTCTCCTTTCATTAAAATAGTCTTTGGATATAAAGAATATAATGAGACTTCCAAGGGATAATTCAACACAGAGATATATAAGAAGGAATACAAATAAGAACCTAAAATCTATGCTAATACACTCAAAGGATCTATCAACAATGAAATCAACACTAAGTAAGGAGATGAAAACAAGAAAATATGTAATTTTTTGACAAGATCAACAAGAATGATTTCAGAAGAGTTGCTCCAACAAGAAGAGCTTTCACATCTCCATATCAAAATATATTCCTTGGCTCTTGATTTTCATGTAATAATTTTGGTCATAAAGAAATGAATTGTAGATTTTATGTAAGAAATGATTATATAAGAGATAAAAACAAAAAAACCTTGGAAGATGTGCAAGAATGATCATGCAAATAATAAACCTAGGAGTTTCAATGAGATTGTTATTAGAAATTACAATTCATTTGCTCTCTTGTTGGATCACAACAAGAAGAGCTTTCACATCTCGGTATCAAAATATATTCCTTGGCTCTTTCTTTTCATGTAATATTTTTGGTCATAAAGAAATGAATTGTAGATATTATGTAAGAAATGATTATATAAGAGATAGAAACAAAAATCTTGGAAGACGTGAAAGAATGATCATGTGAATAATAAACTTGGGAGTTTCAATGAAAGTGTTATTAGAAATTGCAATTAATTTTCTCTCATGTTGGATCATGTTGAATATTATAAGTGAAACAAATATGGTTATGTTACATAGTAATTTGTCACTGACCCCACATTCCCTGATTTCGGATACTGCTAGTTCGTGTTATTGACATCTGCCTTGTGTCAAGTTACAAATTATGTGTCAATCTCTTCCTTGTCATCTCAGTAAGAATACCTCAGTTCACTTCTCCTGGAGCAGACCCTTTTTTACCTATCTTTTTGTGTCATCGTGAGACAACAGTTCTTCTTCCACCAGCAAAGATGACCAAGATTGCACTAGCCCTAACAAAGTATTCACTTTGTCTCTGTGTTGTGCTCATGACGAGCTACTTTTGGCAAGTTTTTTAAACAACTCGTCGGAGCCTTGAAGTGTAACAGCTTCATGGGTAGTCCTAGGGTTGGTTGTTGGACCAGATGAGCTTGCTTCTCTCCTTTGGGATGGTTGTTCCACTTTTTGTGCAACCTCTAAAAGGGATAAGCTCTTTCTACCATGTCTTATGGAAGCTCCTCCTCCTATAAATACTTCCTCCATGACTGAGATCAGCTAGTTTTTGGTAGCTTCAGAGTTCAAAGAATTCAATAGTTAAAGTAGAGAGTTTTGCTGGAGTGTGGAAGTAGTCTCTCATATAACTTAGCTTGGGATGGTTTTGAGTGGAGTTTTCTTGATTGTAAGAATGTTCTAGCATTAGCCTTTTGGGTAGGAGAGAGAGTTATTCGTCTTTTGGGAGATAGTCTATGAGTGAATTCTTACGGAGACATGTTGACAGGACCCTTTAAGGAGGCTTACGAAATCAAGGCTTGGTTGTAATTTCTACTTTAATTTACATTAATACAAATCAATAGATTATTTCCTATATCATATGTCGAATTGCGTAATGATAGCTTGAAGCTCCTTGAATCTTTAAGTAGATAGTTTTTGTCATACTCTATTATGTTCGTGGTTGTGCTCTGCATGTTGTTTTCAGGTACAAGTGATTAGAAGAATAAGAGATGGAGCAACACAACAGGGACTCCATCGAACGATGGTTTGAAGCTGAGCCTTCATGGCATCAACTTTCTAAGGAAATTTTCTTTGGTATTGTCTTTGCTGTGACTAGACCCACTATAGGGCTAGAGGGGTTGTCTCTGTCCACAGAGGGAACTTGCCTGCGTCACAAGTTGGCGACCATACTGGGGAACTTTGGTTTTTGTCTCTTGATTTGATTTTGTTTTACTTATTTATTGTCTCCTTTACATTTGGGATGAATTCTTCATGTTATGGGCTATTTGACTACTCCTGATAGTCTTTCCTTTGTCATAAGTGATAGGTCTGGCCTTCTCTTAGCTGGATTTTGAAAATTTTCCTTTGTTTTAGGGTCGTCGCAGTTTATTTTATGACACTCACGAAGATAGTCGCGCTTGCGCTATCTGACTAGGGTCTTCTTCTACTGTTTGGCGCGATTAAATCGCCTCGTAGTCATGACAAGCTCTGAAATCAGCTCGGCGCTGTTAACTGGTGTACTTTGGAGATGACGTCACAAAGTTTCTAGTTAGGGAGGTGCAACGTTTTATTGTCGGTGCATGTTGTTAGTTTTATGCTCGCGAAGATTCCTGTAGGTTTCAATCTTGAGGTTTTGCTTGCTGATTGGCCAATGTGTCCTATCCTTTTGAGATTCTCTTCTTCCTCTTTATTGTGGCCAATTGTTGATTGCTAGGATATTTCATTCCAGGTTTCATTCCTTTGAAACTTTTCCTTTCGAAATGTGTGACCTGTTTACCTTAGGGTTTCTTGAAACATTAGCTTTTCTTGGGTTACTTGTTCGCTTGGATCTTTGGGCTATGTTAGGCACGATCCCTTGCTTTGTTTGAGGCTTCTCTTTATTAATTGTTTTTTCATCTTACTGATTGGTATGTGATGTTCGGTTACCAAAAATTTCAAGTCTTGTTCATTTGGTTTCCTTCCTTCACTTGGCATAGATCACATTGCTTCCCGGTCAGTGAAAAAGCTTTCCAGTTTTGCAAAAAGAAACATCTTCTTGGTTTTGAGTCTTTGATTCATTTTAGAGTAGAATGTTTCTCTTCATTCATTGAGTGATTTCATTTGGAAAAGGCTTAAAACTAGCATTGTTTTGAATTTTGAATTTGGTTGCTTGTCATTTATTTGAAAAATAAAAAATATTGCATTCATTATGTATTAGGAAATAAGAACAGTCTTTTGCACTAGTAAATTCTTGCCATTTAGAAATTGAAAAGTGAAGGATGTGTTGTTCATTTTCTTAATTAGATTGCTTGCATTTCTATTTTCTCTTGCTTTGTTTGCTTGGATTTGTTTTCTTGTCACTTTGGTTGCTTTGAAATGAACCTCTCACTTTTCTTTAGTTAGTCGTTCATTGAAAAGAAATGGTTTCTTCACTCATGTAGTTGCATTCCATGAGATTTTGAAGATACATTCGGTAGGGCCTTGAAACTGAAATTTAACTCAAGATTAACAACTAAAAGTCATTGAATTAACCCAAAAACGCATTGGAACTTAACACTTATATCTATAGGTCTAGGCTAGAGATGTGTTCCAACGTTGTTAAACCTAGTGGCTGTTGTTTTTACTAAGGTTGGGTGATTCCTCCTTTCGTGATTCGATAAGTACTAGTATGGACTTGTGCTCTGTGTACCATCGCATATATGATGGGAGACCACACTAGGTTGCAATCCCGTTCTCCATAGGAAGCTGAGTCGGCCACCTTGCAGACGTGATACACTGAACACAACATTCGGGGAGATAGCCTACTCGTACTGCTTAGTTCGCTAGGAGGTATTCTGCAGTTCATGCTTGCCTGGTAAACCCTTTTTCCTATAATTCCAGAGTAGTCACTTTCGTTCCTTTTTGACTCTTTAAAATTAAAAGGATCATCTGAGCACTTGTCCTTTTAGGCTCATTAAACTTCGAAGGAGACTAGAGTCATCTTTTGTCCTTTTTCTCGACTCTACAAACATGAAAAAGCAAAGTTTTGTTCCAATTTCATAAAATTTATTTGCCCACGATAACAGACTACTTATTAATTTTAGCCACATCATGAGTAATACCCTTGAAAAGAATTTAAAGCCCTCTTAATTACATCTTCTCTCTTGGTCTCTTGAGTTTAGGCCATCCTGGTGAGCTCATCTATTCTGTCGTCATTACCAAGTGATGGAGAGCCATCTTCCCCCATCCCATCTAAGGTATCATCTTTTAGTGGCTCTCTTACTATTGTTCCAAGTGTTCAACCTCTTGCCTCTTGAGCTCCGAGTGGGGAACCTTTTGATATCAATTGGACTCCTCCCAATGTTTGGGAATTTTTAGATGAGGATCTTCCGTCTACTCCCCTTGGTACTTCAGTTCCTATGGCCTCTTTTGACATGGATGAGTCAAGTCTTGTTAGCAGTCAAGAGAGTCTTGTGTCGACTGGCGAATATTAGTTTCCTCTGGAAGGTTTCCCTTTCCACACCTCTTCAGATGTTTCATGACCACTTCGTTATCACGCTCTAGCTGATATACTTGGTTCTACATCTCTACACCAGAGCTCTTATGGTCTTGTACAACGGTTTTGACTTCAGGGTCGTTTGTGTCTACTCAGTTGGCTTCGACCTCCATTCCTTGAATGTAGGTTACATCAGTTAAATCTGTTCCATCAATGCCCACCGTTTGTGTGGCATCTACAACTCCTCCTGTTAGTGCAGTTACCGCATCCTCAATGGTCATTGCTATTACTGGGATATCTTTTGGACTTGTTGATAGTGGTCCTTCACCTCTGGTGTTTGGAGTCAGTCAACCTACGGGTAATATACCTATCTCCTCGAATTCCATTCCAGGGGGATTGTCATATGATCAATATCTTTTTGCTCTTCAAAATCAGATTTATAACCCTTTAGGTTCTCAACAAATGTCTATTTCGCATAACCCTCCACACTATTAAGATCATCGTGGAGCCCATATGTATTATACTAGACCTCTTCCTCGGACGGCTCCAGTTGATAGTAAAATTCCACCTTCAGTTTCCTAGATCACACTACTTACCACGACTCGCAAGGACAACCTGTTCAAGGACAACCTTATGCCTCGGTAGGTTAGTCTTATAGTCAACAAGGGCAACCTTTGGGCTCGCAAGGACAACCCTTTCAGGGACAACCTTTAGCCAAAACAGGTTCATCCTTTGCGTATTCAGGACAACCTCCTTTATCTCAAGGACCACCTTCTGGTCAGTTAGGTCTGCCTCAGTTCCAGCAAGGCCAACCTTTTGTTTAGTTAGGTCAGCCTCAATTCCAACAAGGCCAACTTGCTGCTTAGCAAGGACAACCTTTTGGTCATTTAGGTCAACCCCAGTTCCAACAAGGCCAACTTGCTGCTTAGCAAGGACAATCTTTTGGTCAGGTTAATCCAAATATTAGTTAACCTAGTGTTCAAATGCAACCTGGACCTCAAGCTTAAGCTGGTCGCCAAACTCAACTTGGCCCCCAGGCTTAGTTTGGATTCCAAGCTCAAACTGTTTATCAGATACAACCTGGGCCCTAGGCACAATTTGGGCCTTAGTTTCAGTACGGTCCTCAAATACCTCAGCAACCCCAAGGGAAACCTCAGGGTAATCCATATCAGAACTATCAACAACCTCAGTTTAATCCTTATAAAAAATTTCAGCAACCATATGCTGCCCCTGTTAGTCAAGCTGGTAATCGATGGTTTGCTGGAGGTCAAAATCCAAGTCAACAACCAGCGTATAATTTCAATCCTCCAAACTATAACCCTTATGGACAAAATCCTCCAGGACAAGATCCATGGGGGCAATAAGGCCCTAGTTGGAACCCTAACGTTGGTCAATGATGTTTTTCAATCTGCAGTTACCTTTTCTTGCGACTTTGGAATTACCCGATGTGTCGAAGTTGACAAATGATCCTATACTTCATAATCCATATTGGCCACCTGTTCCAACCAAGATCCCTGGTGACTGTCCTAAATTTAAAAGGAAAGTTTGGAGAAGATCCCCAGGCACATGTCATGACTTATCACCTTTGGTGTTCATCCAATTCCTGGCTTGAAGATTCTATTCATCTCCATCTTTTGCAAAGGACTCTTACTGGTTCTGCTGCAAAGTAGTACATTGAACTTGCTCATGGGACTTTCCAAGATTTTAACCCTCTCGTGATGGCATTCCTTATGCATTTTCAGTTACCAATTCGCTATGAAATGGGAACACATCTTCTTACCTCTTTGAAATAGGACACGACTACTCACATCTTTGATAATATTCATGAATGGAGAAGGCGTCACCATTTGATCAAGTTCTGGATTCCTAATCAAATATTGACTGATTGGTTCACTACCTCTTTTGTCAGTCCAATAGCCAAAGACATTGCTATGGGGGCATGTGTTACTGGAGATAAAGTTATTGCGCATGATTAATATCTTGATTTGGTATATTCTCAATCTGGAACGCTTTATGACGTCTTGCCTCATGCTCCACGACCTGGAACTTCTAAAGCTCCGCCGACACCTTCTGTCGATAGTGTTATTGGTTCCGTCACTCAGTCTTCTTGAAAGTCTTCTACGACTCATGTGAAGTAGAAATCCATTGCTCCTACTGAAACTGTTTCTCAATCTCCATCCAATCTTGGGAAAACCTCACAAGTTAACGCCATCCAGTCCACCATGGTAGAGAAAACTTTGAAGGGTAAGAAGAAAGGGAAAGGTAAAAATAAGTCAGACACACCAAAGAAAGAAACTCCTAAGACTCCTACCGATGATGGTTCTAAACACAAACCTAAGTATTCTTGTATTATCTGTGATGAGGATCACTTCACTAAAGACTATCCTCGATGGTCTGAGGTAAGTTGTTTGCTTAAGGGGACTTCAGGGATTCCTACTGTGCTTAAAGAACCTTTTCCTTCCATGCAGACTCAAATGGTGGACCAGCCTCAATCCTCTTCCTCATTTGGTTCCCAGGTCTTTATGGCCAAGACTATTCCTATTCACATATCTACTCGATCGAAATATTATACTCCATCGAATGGTAAAGAACCCGAAGTCCCTTCTAGTGTTCCCCTATCCAATTCTGGCCCTCTTCATATTGAAAGGCCTAGTAATGAGTCTGTCATTTGACCACCTGCTAAAGGAATTCTTTGGAAATATTCCTATAATCCCAATAGTCGTGCTGCACAAGACTATAGTATTATCGAAGATCTAGCCCAAGCTCCTTCGACTATGTCTGCATTGGAGGTTCTCCAGATTTGTCCTTCCCAATGGAAGTCTTTACTATATTCCATTGGTGGAATTGATCCGGCTGATTCCGAGTTGATTACTTTCGATATTGAAAATCACGTGATGTGTTTTCCTCACTAGATCACTTTTCTCATCCAGGTTATTATCAACTCAAAGACTATTCAACGTACTGTTATCGATGAAGGAGCCTCAACTTGCATTATGTCTATTGCTTGTTAGAAAGCCATTGGTTCTCCCTCTTTGAGTCAATATTTGAATACCCTGGAGGCATTTGATGGAAGAGATTCTCATCCGTTTGGTATTCTACCACGTTTTCCTATCACCTTGGAAGGTAAGATGGTCAACATCGAGGTAGAGGTTGTCGACGCCAATCTAACTTACAACCTTATATTGGGTTGAAGTTGGACGTATGTTATGCATGTCGTTGCTTCTTCGCTATTTTGCGTACTTAGTTTTCCTCATCAGGGGAAAATTGTTACAGTCAATCAATTGTCCTCCTTTGCTTTCTCTTCCTCAGAAGGAAATGTTCCGTAGGTGGAGCATACCGGTATTCCTTATGAGAGTGTGGGTCTTGGGCTCTTTAAAGCTACTACCCTCATGTGCTTTTTTCCGCTCCCACCTCCTAATGTCACCTCCATTAATATGATCTCAGCTAACCTTGATCCTTGTGTGATTCCTCCCCTCAATGAGGTAGATTCTTGGGGTGATGTTATGCCATTGAGCCCTATTGAGCTTAACTATGTTGAAGTTGTCCCGACTTCAACTTCTTCTTCTGAATCTACTCCTTTGAGTAGAGCTCTTAACACGTATGTGCAATCCCCTTGGCTTGGCGATATTGCTTCTCCTGATCCTTTGCAAGAGATGTTTCCTTTTGATGAGGCTATTCTTGAAAATTTGTCTTTTTAGGATCCTCCTTGGGTCGATAGTCATCATCGTTCCTCATTTCTTCCTGGATTTGGGGTAATGACTGCCTGTCTAGATAATTTTGCTTCCCATGTTCCTCATCAGCCGCTTCAGACGCCCATCTTAACTCACGAGGTATTTTTCTGAAGGAAATATGGGAAATATCACGCAAACCATGCCTATCGACATGTCTGTTAAACTAGGGGTCGTCAAAAATATTCACATTGGAGTAACTTGTTCTCCCAAGGAGATCAAGATTTATGCTAGTCTCTTCCGAGAGTTTCACGATGTGTTCTCCTCGTCGTATGAAGAAATGCCTGATATAGATCTGAGTATTGTGGTGCATGAGATCCCTACGTATCCTGATGCAAAACCCATTCGTCAATGTTTACGTCCTATGCACCCAAGAAAGGCAACTGCCACTAAAGGAGAGGTTGAAAAACTTCTAAGGTTGGGTTCATTTACCCTATTCCGTTGACAAATTGGGTCTCTAACATTGTCCCTGTGACTAAAAAGCAGGGCACTATTCAAGTTTATGATGATTATCATGATATTAATTGTGCATGTATGAAAGACAACTACCCCACTCCCTTTATTGACCAGCTTATTGATGACTATGTTGGAGTGAAATATTCTATTTTATGGATGACTTCTCTCGCTATAACCAGATCAATATCTTACCTGTTGATCAACAAAAGACTGCCTTTATCTATCCATGGGGTACTTTTGCTTATAATTGGTTTGAAGAATGTCGGTGCCACTTTCCAAAGAGCAATTTCCTATTCTGTTCATGATATTAGACACATTGTTTAGCCTTATCTGGATGATCTTCCTGCTCATTCAGCTAAACGCAAAGACCATCCGGACCACCTCCATCAGATTTTTCTTCATTGTAGACATTATAATATTCACCTTAATCCACACAAATGTGTCTTCTGCATTGAGTCTGATAGACTCCTTGGGTTTGTTGTTTTTAAGGAGGGTATTCATCTCGTTCCACTCAAGGTCAAAGCTATTTTGAATCTCCCGCCTCTTTCTACTTTGCACCAGTTGCAGAGTTTGCAAGGGAAGGTATATTCTTGCATCGTTTCATCTCTAACTATGCCGAGGCTGCTTAAGGTTATACCCATCTGCTTAAGCATGACAGTCCATTCATTTGGGATGAAATTAACCAAAAGTCATTTGAGCAAATCAAGACCCTTCTTATTTTTTCCCCTTTGTGCATCCACCTAACTATCACCGTGATTAATTGCTTTATCTAGCTACCGCTTATAGTACCACTGGCATGGTTCTGGTACAGGACGACGATGATGGTTCCGAGCATGTCATATATTATCTTAGCCGCAACCTTCTTGATACCAAGACTCACTATGCTTATGTCGAGAAGTTTGCCTTGGCGGCTGTTCAAGCTGTTCAACATTTTCATCATTACATTTTGTTGCATACAATGACTGTGATTTCTAATTTCAAACCGATGACATATATTTTGTCACATCAATTGTTGGGGGGAAAATACTCCAAGTGGATTGTCATCCTCTAGAATTTTGATTTGGAGTTCACTACTACCAAATCCAAGAAGTCACTGGTTTTCGCTGAGTTGATTTGGTCTTTCATCTACTTCCACTCCTTCTCGGATAGAGGATATGCTCTTCTTGATTAGTACCCTCGATCCTTGGTATTGTTGTGTGTGGAGCATGATTGTTCAGAGGTCTTTGTTTCAGCCGGATGTATACCCCAGGAAGTTTGTACACCCCTCCACGCGGGGGGGACTTGTCCCCCCCGCGGGGGACCATCCCCCCCGACTGGGGGGTCCGGGGGCCAGCGGTCCCCCGGCGGGGGCTCGGGGGCAGCGCCCCCAAAGCCAAAAATAAATGTAAAATTGCCTTGTAAAAGTATAGTAATTTCTAGTCAATCTGGGCCGTTCATTAGGCGGATGATCTGACGGTAGAGCTTATGTTTAGTTTAGGGTTTTTTGCCCTAGAAGGCAACCCCTCTCTTTATATGAGGGCATTGTATTTGAGGTTGTGAAATATAGATGTGTATTCGGTGAGCGAGAAACATAGAGGTGAGACTGTGAGAGAAAACAGAGGATATTACAGCAGTTTTGCTGTAGGTTGTATCTCTTCATTTTGCTGGATAATAGAAAGGAAGGACTGGCTGTTCGAGGTGGACGTAGCCCAAACTGGGTGAACCACGTATATCTGTGTCTCTCTTGTTTTGTGCGTTTTCTGTGTTTATATTTCTGCAATATTATATGTGTTCCATTGCTCCGTAATATATAATTTTCTAACAACTGGTATCAGAGCCGAAGGTCTATTTGGCTGATAAACTTGCAGGAAAGAAGGGTTCCTGGTTCGAGTGGGAGCAATGGCGGAAGATGGTAAGTTTAGGGTCGAGAAATTTAACGGCCAAAACTTCTCGTTGTGGAAGATGCAGATGGAAGATTATCTGTATCAGAAAGATCTATACCTACCATTGGGCGGAAAAACAAAGATGCCGACGGGTATGAAAGACGAAGAATGGAACCTTCTCGATAGAAAGGCACTCGGAACAATACGGTTGTGTCTTGCTGCATCAGTCGCCTTCAACATTTCGAAGGAAACCACGACAGAGGGTTTGATGCAGACGTTGTCGAAACTATATGAAAAACCCTCGGCCTCAAACAAGGTATTTCTTATGAAACGGTTATTTAATATGAATATGTCGGAAGGTGGATCTGTTGCAAACCATTTAAATGATTTTAATACAGTTACAAGCCAGTTAAGCTCTGTAGGGGTAAACTTTGATGATGAAGTTAGAGCTCTGTTATTCTTGTGCTCATTACCAGAAAGTTGGAATGGTTTGGTAATGGCCATTAATAACTCCGTTTCTGGATCTAGTACTTTAAAGTTTGATGATGTTGTCGGTGCCATCCTTAGCGAGGAAATGCGACGGAAAAGCTCCGGTGAGACATCGGGAAATGCTTTGAGTGTAGAGTCTAGAGGAAGAAAAATGGAAAGAGGAAAGAGCTCAGGATATCGCAGTAAATCAAGGAAAGGCAGATCCAAGTCCAGATCGGGGATAGTGTGCTGGAAATGTGGAAAGAAAGGACACCTAAAGAAAGACTGTAGATCTTGGAAGGGAAAAGAAGGAGATGCACAGCAAGAAAACAATCAGGAAGCAAATGTTACAGGTGAGGTGTTACAATATGCTTTGATTCTTTCTTTCGAAAATATTACTGATTCCTGGGTGGTAGATTCAGGGGCCTCATTCCATGCCACACCTGAAAAGAAATACTTTTATGACTATGTTCAAGGAGATTTTGGACAAGTTCGTCTGGGTGATGACAAACCCTGTAAAATTGTTGGAATGGGTAAGGTTCTTGTAAAACAGCAGAATGGAAACCAATGGCCACTAAAGGAGGTAAGGCATGTTCCAGATCTAAAAAAAAATCTGATTTCAACAGGGCAGTTAGGCAGTGAAGGTTGTGTGACAACTTTCACAGATAAAGCTTGGAAGGTCACAAAAGGAGCCCTGGTAATAGCAAAAGGTGAAAAGGTTGGTACATTGTATTTATGCAATGGTATTTCTAACTCTGTTAATGCTTTGACTTCCAAAGGAGCAGATGCAGCATTATGGCATCATAGGCTCGGACACATGAGTGAAAAAGGGATGAAGATTCTTCACTCAAGGAATTTGTTGCCAGGTTTGAAGAATGTTGATTTGGATTTCTGTGAGAACTGCATTAATGGAAAACAGAAGAGAGTCAGATTTCTCAGAGTTGGGAAAGAAAAGAAGAATGAAAAATTAGAGCTTGTGCATACAGACGTATGGGGACCTGCTCAGGTATCATCTCTCGGTGGCTCTCGTTATTATGTTACTTTTATTGATGATGCAACTAGAAAAACTTGGATTTATTGTATTAAGAATAAATCTGATGTATTTGATACTTTCAAGAAATGGAAAGCTTTGGTTGAGATTGAGACATGAAAGAAATTGAAGTGTCTTAGATCAGACAATGGAGGTGAATATTGCAGCAAAGAGTTTGATAGGTATTGTTCAGAGCATGGAATTCGCAAAGAGAAGACAGTTCCAAGAACACCACAAGAAAATGGTGTGTCAGAAAGGATGAACAGAACAATCATGGAGCGTGCAAGGTGCATGAGATTGCATGCAGGATTGCCTTTACAGTTTTGGGCAGATGCTGTAGATACTGCTGTTTATCTAATAAACAGAGGGCCTTCAAGTTCCTTGGATGGTGGTGTTCTGGAGGAAGCATGGACAGGTAAAAAGGTAAACTACTCTTTTTTAAAGCCTTTTGGTTGTGAGGCCTTTGTCCATATTAATAAAGAGAATAGAACAAAGCTTGAGGCAAAGTCAAAGAAATGTACCTTTATTGGATATGGTGTTAATGATTTTGGTTATCGCTTATATGATTATGAAAATCACAAAATCATTAGGAGCAGAGATGTAATATTCAATGAAAAGGTCTTGTATAAGAATCAGTTGCAGGAAAAGAAGAAAGAAAACGAAAACAAGGAATACACAGTTCTTGATGAAATCACTGAAAAAGTAAAGGTGCCTGAAAATAATAATAATCAACAACCACAACAACAACAACCACCACAGAAAAAACAGGCACCCCAAACACCTGAAAGTGGTGTTAGAAGATCTACCAGGACAAGTAGACCCCCTGAACGATATTCTCCTTCATTATATTATTTATTGTTGACTGATTCCGGTGAACCTGAATGTTATGAAGAAGCAATGCTGGTTGAAAGCAGGAAGAAGTGGGAGGTAGCCATGGAAGAAGAGATGGACTCCTTAATGCATAACCAGACTTGGGATTTAGTCAGGTTGCCTGCAGGAAAAACTACATTGAAGAATAAATGGGTTTACAGGCTGAAGGAAGAAGATGGAGGAAAACAGAGGTACAAAGCTAGACTTGTGGTGAAGGGGTTTGCACAGAAGAAAGGTATTGATTTTGATGAAATATTTTCTCCTGTTGTTAAAATGACTTCAATCAGAACTATTTTAAGTCTTGTAGCAGCTGAAGATTTGCATCTTGAGCAGTTAGATGTAAAGACAACCTTTCTCCATGGGGATTTGGAGGAAGAGATATATATGCAGCAGCCACAAGGATATGAGGTGAAAGGGAAGGAGAAACTAGTATGCAGGTTGAAGAAAAGCTTGTATGGCTTAAAACAGGCTCCAAGGCAGTGGTATCTAAAATTTGACAAGTTTATGTCTGAACAAGGTTATACTAGATGTCACTCTGATCATTGTGTTTATCTGAAAAAGCAAAATGATGGCAGCTATATTATATTGTTATTGTATGTAGATGACATGCTTGTTGCAGGATCTAACATGCAGGAAATAAATGTACTCAAAAGAAAATTGGCAAATTCATTTGCAATGAAGGATTTGGGAGCTGCAAAACAAATCCTTGGTATGAGAATAACTAGAGACAGGAAAAATCGCAAATTAACATTGTCTTAGAATGAGTACATACAAAAGGTGTTGAAAAGATTTAATATGCAAAATGCAAAACCGGTTAGTACACCTTTTGCTAGCCATTTCAAACTTAGCAAGGAAATGTGCCCAAAGACCCAAGAAGACATGGATTATATGTCTAAAGTTCCATATGCATCAGCAGTTGGAAGCTTAATGTATGCAATGGTCTGCACAAGGCCTGATATTGCACATGCAGTGGGAGTTGTAAGCAGGTACATGAACAATCCAGGAAAGGAACATTGGATGGCAGTAAAATGGATTCTCAGATATTTGAAAGGTACCACAAATCAAGCATTATGCTTTGGTGGTTCAAACATTTCTCTACAGGGATATGTTGATGCAGATATGGCAGGTGACAGAGATAACAGGAGGAGCACTACAGGATATGTATTTACTGTTGGAGGAACAGCTGTCAGTTGGGTTTTAAAAATCCAAAGTGTTGTTGCACTCTCAACAACAGAAGCAGAGTATGTTGCTGCTACAGAGGCTAGTAAAGAAATGATTTGGTTACAAAGGTTTATGGGTGAATTGGGTAAGGAGCATGATAAGGGCACATTATACAGTGATAGCCAAAGTGCCATTCATCTTGCAAAGAACTCAACATTTCATTCCAGGACAAAACACATACAGCTCAAGTACCATTTCATACGATCAGTGTTGGAAGATGGAGAGTTGAAGCTGGAAAAGATACACACTAGCCAGAATCCTGCAGATATGCTAACAAAAGTTGTAACCAGGGAGAAACTGGGAATATGCTCAGTTTCAATTGGTCTTCAAGGATGATGAAGAAGATGAGGAACAGCCAGGTCCAAAGAGGAGTCATTGTCCAGCAAATGAAGCAGCAGTGGAGTTTCTACAATCATTCTCCAAGTGGGAGATTGTTGTGTGTGGAGCATGATTGTTCAGAGGTCTTTGTTTCAGCCGGATGTATACCCCAGGAAGTTTGTACACCCCTCCACGCGGGGGGGACTTGTCCCCCCCGGCTGGGGGTCCAAGGGCCAGCGGTCCCCCGGCGGGGGCTCGGGGGCAGCGCCCCCGAAGCCAAAAATAAATGTAAAATTGCCTTGTAAAAGTATAGTAATTTCTAGTCAATCTGGGCCGTTCATTAGGCGGATGATCTGACGGTAGAGCTTATGTTTAGTTTAGGGTTTTTTTCCCTAGAAGGCAACCCCTCTCTTTATATGAGGGCATTGTATTTGAGGCTGTGAAATATAGATGTGTATTCGGTGAGCGAGAAACATAGAGGTGAGACTGTGAGAGAAAACAAAGGATATTACAACATTTTGCTGTAGGTTTTATCTCTTCATTTTGCTGGATAATAGAAAGGAAGGACTGGCTGTTCGAGGTGGACGTAGCCTAAACTGGGTGAATCACGTATATCTGTGTCTCTCTTGTTTTGTGAGTTTTCTGTGTTTATATTTCTGCAATATTATATGTGTTCCATTGCTCCGTAATATATAATTTTCTGACAGGTATAGTGATATCATCGTTTACCTTCAGACATCTTCATTTCATTCTTCTTCGTTATTTAACCCTCGAGGAAGCTGAGAAAGTCTTAAATGATTATCACTCTGGTGCTTGTGGTAGTCACATGTCTGGTTATGCCATTGCTGAGAAGATTCTTCGTGCTGGATATTTTTGGCCATCCATTTTCAAAGATTGCATTCTTGCCGTCAATTCCTGTCATGCGTGTCAAATCTACCAGCGCACGATGCACGTGACACCTTCTCTTTTACATCCTGTCATTACCGTTTGTCCTTTTGCAAAGTGGGGCATTGATTTTATGACCTATAACCCTCGCTCGGCTGGGGGGCATGGGTATATCATCGTTGTCATTGATTACTTTACGAAATGGGTCGAAGCGATGCCTACATTGACTAACAACGGTAAGAAAAATGCTCAATTTCTATTCAATCATGTGATTGCTAGGTTCAGAGTCCCTCAGGCCATCATTATAGATCATGGTTCTCATTTTCATAGTTACATGATGGCCAAGTTGACATCTCAGTTGGGCTTGCATCACGACAGTTCGACGCCATATTACCCTGAGTCCAATGGCCAAGTCGAAGCAGTAAACAAAGTGTTGGTTACCATGCTTTAGTGTACCATTGGAATGCATAAGTCCAATTGGAATTAATGTTGTTTTCAGCTCTATGGGCCTACCAAACCTCGGTTAAGGATGCTACCGGATTTACACCATTTCAGCTAGTTTATGGTCTGGAAGCTACCCTTTTGATTGAATGTGAAATTCCTTCTCTCAAATTAGCTATTGAATTACTGCCAAATACCACTCTGGTGGAGGAGCATCTTCTTTACTTAGAACGACTTGATGAGACTCATCGACTTGCTTCATTGGTCATTGAGGCACAGAAGAAGCGAGTGAAAGCTCACTTCGATCAGACAGTCAACCCATGTTCCTTCATTGAAGGGGATTTAGTCCTATTGTATGATCAAGCTCATGACAAGCTAGGGGCAGGAAAATTCGAACCCATGTGGCATGGGCCCTACATTGTAAAACGTGTTTTACAAAAAGGTGCCTATGAGCTGATTGATTATGAAGGAAATCCTTTAGATAAGCCCCGAAACAGGCTTTATCTCAAGAAGTATTATGCATGAGTCTTTCGTGCATTTCTATGTACATAAGTGTGTTTTCATTTTTGTACATGTTTGGCTTGGTGTGTAAGAATTTTTTCGCTTATTGTGTCCTTTTGCTTCTTATGCAGATGTCTGTCGCACCTTATGTTGGTTTCACTGATGGTGCCTGTTGCAGTACTCAGAATCTTTCCTACACGACATGGGTTATCTATGATCCTCACGGTGAGTTGATAGATCTTCAAGGTGTTTGTCTAGGATGTACTATGAACAATGTTGCTAAATATAGTGCAGTTATTGAGCTATTGACTAAGGCTATTGCCCTCAATATTCACGCTCTAATCGTAAATCTAGATTCACAACTTGTTGTTCTCCAGCTCAAAGGGTGTTATTCTGTTAGAAACCCTTAGATTTTAAGGTTGTATTTGCGTGTTCATTTACTGGAAAGGAACTTTTATTACATTACATATCAACATATTCCTAGAAGACTAAATACATTAACAGATGCATTAGCAAATCATGTGTAGATAGACATTTGCAACATTTGTAAAAGTAAACATCAAGACATAATAAGTTGATAAAACAAAACATAGGCACATTGTAGTGCTCAAAAAATATGTGTTCAGGTTACATCATGAGACAACATGTCTCTCAAAATTGTAGAAAATAAACCTAGAGACCTAATCTGCATGATGCTCACTATAGCACACCATTGCTCGAACAACACGTCTAAGCAGTCGGTGGATCCTGTTCAACACCCCTGCTATGTGTCACTGGTACCATCAAGGGACATCCTTGAATGCTGGGTAGTCTGGGATCTCCTTTGTCAACCCCTCTAGGTCTTGGGCAATCTCATCCTCTACATCTCCATTAGGAGGAGGTAGCTCGAACTCCCTCTCGACTCTGCGGGGAATGGGAGATAAACCTGCAACATCTACAAGATTGAAATATAATGATCAGGACATATATATAAAAGATACTAAAAATTATAAAATTCTTTAAAAAATCGAAAAATGAGTTTGTTACCTCTAGCATCCCAGTGTTCCCCAGGAGGGAGTACTAGGTCTGGATCACCCTTGAAGTTCATCCCAACATATGGCCAATACTCTACAACAATGAGTTGGTGATCTAGCCACTCGAATAACTCTAGTCTCCATGACATCTGTTGGTCGCCGCCTCCTCGAGGCATCAATATATCCCAGCGAGTGATCCATGGCTCTCGTGGTGGTGGCCTTGCCATGACCACTTCTTGTCTCTGAAAGATGGGCAGTCGTTCCAAGATGAACGGTACGAGGATGGAGCCATACCCAAACTATTTGGTATCACCTCTCCGACATTTTTTAGCTGCCTTTTGAGGTTTCCTGCTAATGCCTCTGCCTAGTTGAATATAGTGGGGTTTAGGCAGTGGGCGGCCAGCCAGGGTTGAGTCTTGGTGGCCTCATGTGGGGTCTGCGAACCAGCTGCTCTAGTGACAGTGGAGAGGAGGACTCACAAGGACAAGTCAGCTATTGTTGTGATTTTTAGTTTACCTCCCTTGTCTGATTTTTGGGCCTCCATACACATTATACTGATGAGCATATCCATTGTCTCTCCTGTGATCTGGGTACCTGTCATTCAGGGCCTTTCTCCCCTTCATGATAACCTTGTCAGGAAATAGATGTCGTTGACATCGATTTCTAATTCCTGCCCCCGAATGTTGAATCTCCCTTCATTCGAATCCCATGGTCCAACCAGATATTGAAGTAGATCGAGTTGTGCTCTTGGGCACAGTACCATGAATAATTACAGGAGACAACAATTCTTGAGCACATCCAAGCAATTTGGATTCCCCATGGCCAGCACATCATCATTGCTATGTTCCTACTCTTTCTATTCGATCACCATGCTTTTCTCCTTGCAAACAGACAAATATTTAATTATGAATGCCACAATTGTGTTTAAAATCTCAAGAAATTGCTTGAACTTTGAGGAATTTTGGTTCTCGGTGCTCGTTGCACTTGTTTTTTAAATAGGGGCGTCGAGCCGGAATCCACAGTATGGAAAATTAGGGCTCTTTGCGACTGTTTGGTATGTTGGGTTGTATTATATTCTTTCCATGACTAGCCCACATAGTTAACCGAGGGGTTAGAGGGGGGGCGAAGCCCCCCTTCATTGCGTCGATTGTGTAGCGGGGGGGGGTCACAAGGGGTTTGGTAGTCCTAGTTTTGGGATCCAGGTGAAAATATCTATGTATATGTGTTTTATGTGTTTTGCTCATGCATTGTTTATTTGGTGTGTTTTAGAATTCGTATGTAGGTGATTTTTGTATAGGGTTAAAACCTACATTTGGTATCAGAGCAGTTTTGGCTTAGGGGATGCCTTTGTTGCTGAGGGGTTTCGCTCGGGCCTGTAGTAGACCCTGTTCAGTGGGAGATCTATGAGATTGATTTTGGTGGTGAAAGAAGATGGCGAGAAGTGGAAAGATATAGATCGAGAAATTTAATGGTCAGAGTTTTGAGTTGTGGAAACTCAAGATGGAGGATCTGTTGGTGGATAAAGATCAGTGGATTGCGGTAGATTCGGGTAGTAAAACAACGAGAGTGTCCGATGAAGAATGTAAGAAGTTGGATTGGATGGCAAAGAGCAAAATACGATTGTGTGTCTTAGATTCAGTATTGCTGAATGTATTTGGGGAAGATACGACGAAGACTTTGTGGGACTAGTTAGGGACTTTGTACCAATCTAAGTCGCTGGTGAATAAATTGTTCTTGCGGAAAAAGATGTATAACCTGAGGATGAAATATGGAGACTCAGTGAGAGAGCATATGGACGCATTTAATACTATGGTAAGTCAGTTAGAATTTGTTGATATTAAAATTTCAAATGAAGATAAGTGCATCAGTTTGTTGTGTTCTCTACCAGACTCGTGGGATAGTCTGGTTATTGCAATAGGTAGCAATGCAACTGCCTTGCATTTTGATGAAATAGTCTCATCCTTGTTGACGGAGGAGATGAGACAGAAAAACATGGAGAGCCAGAATGGTGATGCTTTGCCTGTACGAGGACGGTCCGAGAACATAAACAAAAATAAGTCATCGAGTGGGAGATCTAAATCTCTAGGAAAACCTGTAAAGGTGGTGTGTTGGAAATGCGGAAAGGAAGGGCACTACAAAAGGGATTGTAAATCTAAAGCTCCTGATAAAGGAAATGGATTTGATGATGCTCCTTTTGCAGAGGAGAAAACCACCTTAGATGAAGGTGGGGATGTGTACTTGGCTTCTTCAAGCACACGTGTAGATCATGAGGCATGGTTGATTGACTTAGGTGCATCCTTTCACTTCACTCCCCATAGAGAGTGGTTCTGCAAGTATGATAAATACGATGTTGGTGATGTCTTCTTATGGGATGATAGGAAGGCTAGAATAATTGGTCTCGGAAAAGTAAAGTTGAAGTTGCAAGGTGGAAGGGTTAGAACACTTCCGGGTGTTCTGCATATTCCTGCATTGGCTAGAAATCTAATTTCTGTAAGCAAGCTGGATGATGCAGGTGTAAAAATAGTGTTCGAGAAGGATACCTGCAAAATGGTTCGGGAATCACTAGTATTAGTGTGGGGAGTTAGAATTGGAACTCTGTACAAGCTATAACGTAGCACTATTATTGATGGGTGAAACAGTTCTGTCGTTCCTGAAAGTGAAGCAGAAAATCTAGTGGTCTCTGGAGAGAAGACCATGTTGTGGCATCAAAGGCTTGGACATATTGGAGAGAAGGGCCTTCGAATACTTCATGGTAAAGGTATGAGTAATAGCTATCTGGATTTTGATTTCTGTGAAAATTGTGTATATGGGAAGCAAAATCGGGTGAGTTTCCCCTCTGGTAGTAAGAGGGCGAAACAAATATTAGAACTTGTGCAAAGTGATGTGTTTGGACATGTGAAGGTTCCATCACTGAGTAAGTATGTGTACTATGTATCATTTATAGATGACTTCTCAAAGAATACATGGATATATTTCCTTAAGAAGAAATCTGAAGCCTTTGACAGGTTTAAAGAGTTTAAAGCTCTCATGGAAAATCAGACAGAGAAGAATATAAAGGTGCTGAGGACGGATAATGGTGGAGAGTTTTGCAGCAAGGAATTTTAAGGATTCTGTAAGAAGTGTGGTATAGCACGACAGAAGACTACTCCATATACACCTCAAAAAAATGGAGTTGCAGAAAAAATGAATAAGACATTGATGGAAAGGGCAAGAATCATGCTCAGTAGTGCTGGGTTAGGATAGGAATTCTTGGTAGAGGCGGTGGACACTGCATGTTACCTGGTCAACAGGTCACCTTCATCAGCGTTGGAGGATAAGACTCCACAAGAGGTATGGACTGGTAAGAAACCCTCTCTTTCACATTTGAGGGTATTTGGATGTGATGCATATGTACATGTTCCAAAGAAGAAACGAACCAAGTTGGACAATAAATATGAAAAGTGCATCTTTATTGGGTATAAGGATGGTTTAAAGGGTTATAAGCTTTGGAACCCAGTCTCATGGAAGGTTGTGTACAGCCGAGATGTGGTGTTCAGAGAGGTAAAAGATGTTATTAAACATGAAGTCCAACCAAAGGAACCTGAGAAGATAGAGTTTGAGCTTAAGGAGGAAGAATTAGACTCTACAACAAAGGAGGAATCAGAAGATGAAGAGTCACAAACTCTGGGTGTGAGAAGATCAGTTCAAGAAAGAAGGTAGCCATAAAGGTATAGTCCATCTGCTTTCTATTCAAATTTTGATTTATCTATTATTGACGATGATGCGTTCCTTGCTTGGTATGGTCTCAATGTTTCTTGTTTCCTTTCCTTAAGAATTGTTTCCTCTGTGTTTGTGGTTTATTTGCTTGCTTTTCTCTTGATTTGATTTGTTCTCCTTTTAATTATCGCCCTTACGATCTTGATTTAGTCCCCTCTTTTTCCCTTTATATTCGATGATTATTAAATTTGGCAACCTGGGAATATTTAACATAATATATGATTGAACTATCCTTAGATTGTAAGGTAATTATTTACTTTTTATTAGCCTTATATTTTTAACATCCTTATGCTATAAATACATGTATAATTAAAATATGCATTTTTCTTAACTAATCAATATTACTTTTCATTTATTCATTTGTTTAATTTTGATTTTTTGTTAGTTCTAAATTAATTAAACTAACCGTAAGAGATAGTGTAAGATAAAATTTTTTTAAAAAAGTTTTATAATTATATAGATAGAAATTGATATAATATTTTAATATCTAAACTTTAAATAAAAATTTTATTAGAATGATTAGTTATTAAAGAATTTTAAATTGATATATTTATATATATATATATAATTAAAAACAAATATATATATGTATATATATATATATATATATATATATATATATATATATTTAAACATTAAATATAGTATTATTAGAATGTGAGGTATGGTAATATATATATATATATATACTTATATATATATATATATATATATATAATTAATATTTTAAATAAATAAATGGTTTAGTTTTGATAACTAACCATTGATCTAATTCAATTTTTAGTAAAAATTATAGTTTTCTAATAATTTAAAAACTAAATATTAAATATAGTATTATATTAGGTATTGAAAAAATATTATATATAATTATATATTAAATATATAAATAGATTAATAACCTCTGATCTAGTTAATTTTTACCCAGTTTACTTAGCTCTAGTAGTATAATAATAATTATAAAGAATATTAATATTAATTTAGTTAAAGGGGTTTGACTAGGTCCTTTAGTTGAAAAATAGTCGTTAGTCTTTTTAGCCGTTGGAGTCTCTGCTTGGACTATTTAACTCGCTATACTGGATCTGTATCTTCAACTTGTCCTGACGATGAACCACACTAGTTGGTTCGAAACGCGTCGACAAATGATCAATTATGTGATTTCGCCAAAGATTTTTCTAAACAAATGCTATGGATCACAGAAGTCTAAATTCCTTGATCCTAGAACTGTGAAGGAACCAGTAGATTCAGAGGAAGGAAAACTCTGGAAAGAGGCCATGGTTGATGAAATGGCATCTTTTCACAAAAACAAGGCTTGGGATCTGGTGGAGTTGCCGGCTAGAAGGAAACCCATTGGAAGCAAATGGGTGTTCAAGAAGAAGACAAATGAGGAAGGAAAGGTGGAGAAATACAAGGCTCGATTGGTAGAAAAAGGTTATTCCCAGGTGCTAGGAATTGATTTTGGTGATATTTTTTCTCTTGTTGCCAAGGTAACTTCTATTAGATTACTTTTATCTGTTGCTGCTGCTTTTGATTTTGAGGTAGAACAGATGGATGTGAAGACACCATTTCTTCACGGGGATCTGGAAGAGGAAATATACATGAAGAAACCTAAAGGCTTTGCGATGAAGGGTAAGAAAGAACTGGTATGCAAGTTAAAGAAGTCACTATATGGGTTAAAACAGTCACCAAGGATGTGGTATCAGAAATTTGATACATTTATATAGGGACTTGGCTTTTCCAGAAGAAAAGCAGATCACTGTATGCATTTTAAATTAATTGGTGGCCGTATTATTTATCTGGTCTTGTATGTGGATGATATGTTGCTGGTTGGAAATGACAAAGAAATTGTCCATGATTTGAAGATCCAATTTTCCTCCAAATTCAACATGAAAGATCTTGGTGCTGCAAACTATATTTTGGGCATGGAAATTAAAAGAGATTGGGTAAAAAGGAAGCTCTGGTTAAACTAGAGGAAGTATGTCGAGACAATACTGCAGAGGTTTAATATGCAGGATAGTAAACCAATGAAGGTTCCTATTCCTGTAGGTGTGAGGTTATTTGCTGAACAGTGTCCCAAGACATAAGAAGAGGCAGAGGACATGTCCCGTGTTCCATATGCAAGTGTAGTCGGTAGCCTGATGTATGCAACGGTCTGTACTAGACTAGACATTGCACATGTAGTGGGACTATTGAGTAGGTTTATGTCAAAACTAGGGAAGGAGCATTGGATAGCAGTGAAGTGGGTTTTTAGGTATTTGCATGGCACTAGTGATTATGGTTTGTTCTACCAAGGAAGATCAGGATTGGAAAAAATATTGGATATTTGTGGCTTTGTTGATACAGACTAGGCTGGAGATCTGGATTAGAGAAGATCTACAAGTGCGTATGTGTTTAACCTATTTGGAGGTGCAGTCAGTTGGATGAGTAAGAAACAATATATAGTGGCACTATCAACTTCAGAGGAAAAATACATGGCAGCCACTCATGCAAGCAAGGAAGCAGTTTGGTTGCAGAGATTATGTTCAAGTATGGGGTTAGTACAGGGAGCTATAAGGATAGACTGTGATAGCCAAAGTGCAATTTTCTTGGCAAAGAACCCTGCATATCATTCAAAGACAAAGCACATTGATGTTTAGTATCACTTTGTGAGGGATATGATAGAAGAAAAAAAGATGTTGCTGGTAGAGGTGGACACTTTGAAGAATACTGCAAATGCATTGACAAAATCTGTGAGCTTTGAGAAGTTCTCTTGGTGTAGAGAGACAATGGGCATTTCAGGGCTGGAAAAATGACTAAGCTCTCTTGTGGCCCCCTATGGAAAGAAAACAACAAGTGGGAGGTAGTCGCGAAGAGCTCATTTTCGCTTCGTTTGAAAATTTGGATCTTCATGGTCCCGAGTTGGAAACTCGCGCTGACTGTTGTAGACACTCCCGTCTACAAACATCCTCTAAATCACAGCTAAAGACTTAAAAAGCGAGCTACATTCTATCTAAAAATGTAGGAAAAAGGTGGGGTTCTTACCTGGACTTGATGGATTTGAAAACAAGATTCTAAAACTCCTCCACTCGATCGCTGAAATTGCAAATGCACAAGGGTAAATTTTTCCACACTATGGTAAAAAGTGAATTGTTTTTTTTACCCAATGGTCCTTTAATAAGCTTTTTTTGGCGGATTAGGGTTTTGGGTTATGGTTTTCGGTATATTTTATGTATATTGACATCGAAAACAAATCTTACACTTGTTTTTTTGTGTGCGGCGACAGGTTCCACGTACTCTGGTGATGATTTATGAGTTGTGTTTTATACTTTCTCGGACTCAATAAAAACTCGAAAAAGTCCCTTTTGGAGTCATCTTTAAGCTCTTTTTTGACTCTCGAAACATGAAAATATCGACAAGATCTCGTTGCTTTGAACTCGTTAACTGCTGCAAAGTGTCATTTACTCAGTATAAGTTTATCCCTTTTACAGACTGGGATAGATTACTTATGAAAAAGGTATATGTTGATTTATCACAGTCAATAGGTTCCCTTGGGTATTGTTTTCCACCTTTTCTGATTCGAGGGACAAATTTACAAAAAGAGACCTTTGGATTTTTCTTTTACGTGTCTTTTCCAAACTCTCTAAATATGAAAAAGACTCTAAGTTTTACCTATGTTAGACTCGTTAAACCCTGACGACATTGGACTTGTCATCATGACGAGATTGAGCTTCTCCTTCCTAGGGCTCGTTAAAACTTACTAGGTCGGATTGGTATGAAGGACAAACTTACATTACAAGCATATTCTATCCCCTTCAAGCTTGTGTTTCAAAAATAATTGGGGTACTCGCCAAAAATGGTGGGGGAAAATCTGGAAGTATTCTGTTGATTGTATTAATTGTTAAGACAACTTGTCGCTCTTGAACATCGACTCTCTTTCTGCTTCGTGCCAGGTTGGGATTTCCTTACTCTATCATTGGCCTTCCAGGTTTTGGGTTATCCATTTTGCCTCATTCCATTTGATCCCTACTGCATCATCATGACCTTTGATCCCTTGGTACCAAAATGGGGCCAAACTCCGGAGTCGTGTTGTCGATATGTTCAAGATCTTAATCCTTTTGCAGTTTGTATCCTTACACACCTTCCTCTGAATCTTTGTCTCATCCAAATTCATCTTGTTCCTTTGTCTCACGTCAATGATATGGGAAAAATTATGGCCCTCCTTCGATCGATCGCTTCCTGTCGACTTCAGCTCATTATCCGGGAAGTTGATCTAGAGACTCCTTTCTGGTACCTTGGAGCTTGCATGCCTTAATGGGAAGTTATTCGAATTCGACGACAGGATTTCATCGTTGGAATTCGATCGAGTGATTTCACGAATGTTTGACTTCAGATCTTCTTCACACTTCGTGGATTGTACTAGCAGTACGTTGAGAGCCATTGACATTACTGGTGGTCTCTCTCACGCTTGTTAACAGTTTATATCATTGATTGGTAATCAAGCGATTTTCTAGTATGCTCGACTTCAACACATCTATTCACATATTAGAATTTGTACCATGATCGGGTTGGGATTCACGATCCTGGGCTCAGATTACACAAGTCCAAGTTGCGTGGATTGGTTCATGATTGTATACATGACTCTTTTGATTGGATGGTTGCGACCATACTTGAGCCTTTCATATGGTCCTTTTGATTGGATGGATGCATCCATACCACAGATGATTTATGTTTATCTTATGGATGGTTGCACCCATGCCTTATGTATATGTATTTCCTTTCACAATGTACTCATGTATTAGAGATATCAGTTGTACTTGTGTTGTAGGTTCTCTGCGATGGTGTTCTGATTCAGTTATGGATTCGTAAAGCATTTCACTCCTCCCACTCTCTTGGCCTTCATGCTTTAGGGGGCATCTGTTACACAGTAATTTGTAATCGACTCCACATTCCCTAATTCAGACACTGCTGGTCCATGTTATTGACATCTTCCTTGTGTCATGTTACAAATTATGTGTCAATGTCTTCCTTGTCATCTCAGGAAGAATACCTCAGTTCACTTCTCCTGGAGAAGACCCTTTTTTGCCTATGTTTTTGGGTCGTCGCGAGACAACAGTTGTTCCACTTGCAAAGATGGCCAAGATTGCACTATCCCTAATGAAGTCTTCGCTCCATCTCTATGTTGCACTCATGGCGAGCTACTTTTGGCAAGTTTTTTAAACAACTCGTTGAAGCTTCAAAGTGTAACAGCTTCATGGGAAGTCCTAGGGTTGGTTGTTGGACCAGATGAGCTCACCTCTCTCCTTTGGGATGGTTGTTCCACCTTTTGTGAAACCTCTCAAAGGGATAAGCTCTTTCTCCCATGTCTTATGGAAGCTCCTCCTCCTATAAATACTTCCTCCATGACTGAGATCAACTAGTTTTTGGTAACTTCAGAGTTCAAAGAATTCAATAGTAAAAGTAGAGAGTTTTGCTGGAGTGTGGAAGTAGTCTCTCATATAAATTAGCTTGGGATGGTTTTAAGTGGAGTTTGCTTGATTGTAAGAATGTTCTAGCATTAGCCTTTTAGGTAGGAGAGAGAGTTATTCGTCTTTTGGGATACAGTCTATGAGTGAATGCTTGTAGATACATGCTGACAAGACCCTTCAAGGAGGCTTACGACGTCAAGGCTTGGTTGTAAGTTCTACTTTAATTTACATTAATACAAATCAATATCTTATCTCTTATATTGAATGTCAAATTACATAATGATAGCTTGAAGCTCCTTGAATATTTAAGTAGATAGTTTTTGTCGTACTCTATTATGTTCATGGTTGTGCTTTACAGTTGAAGGTAAGCCTTCATGGCATCAGCTTTCTAAGGATTTTTTCTTTGGTATTGTCTTTGCTATGACTAGACCCACTCTAGGGCTAGAGGGGTTGCCTCTGTCTGCAGAGGGAACTTGCCTGTGTCACAAGGCACAAGGAATTCGACTATATAATCAACAAATAAGGGTCTCTCAAGAAAAAAAGCGTGAATAATATACAAGGGTATGCAAATGGAAGCAAGAAAAATAGAAAGACTTTAGACTTGCTTATATGCTCAAAACAAATGAATTCAATGGTATATTGATAGTGGGTGTTTAAAATATATGACAAGAGATAAGAGGAAATTTCTCTCTTTAAAGGAATACAAAGGATGCAATGTTACTTTTGGAGATAGTGCATCATCAAGGATAGTTGGAGAAGGCACAATTAGTCTTGATAATGGAAAGACTAAAACTTAGAGTTTCCTGTATGTTGAAGGCTTAAGACCAAATCTTATAATTGTTCGTCAGATGTGTGATCAAGGATATGGTATCACATTTTATTCTAAATGATGTAAGATAAGAAAAGTAGGATTAGGAACATTAGTGGAAAGTGTAGCCAGGAACTCACGTAATGTATCTATATCATAGATGAAGTTATAAGAGAAAGATGTTGTATGTGAAAATTGGATGAAATTTATTTATGGCATAAAATTATGGTTCATTTTGGCTTTGATAATCTACTAGAACTCAACAAATCACAAGTAGTGAGAGACATTCCAAATATCTCAAAACCAAAAGACATTATTTGCAAGCCATGTTAGCATGGGAATATACTATATTTAACTCCAAGAAAAAAAAATGATCTTCAACAAATCCATTGGAACTTGTTTGTATAGACCTTTATGGGATAGAAAGAACACAAGCATTAATAAACGAGAGATATTTTATGCTTCTAATTGATGACTATACAAGAATGACATGGGTTACTTTTCTTAAAGAGAAATATGAAGCATTTGATAATTTTAAAACCTTCAAACAATTGGTTGAAAATGAAACTGATATAAAAATCAAAAGTTAGAGGAGGGGAGTTTACTTTTGATGAATTCAATGAATTTTGTAAACATAATGGGATTATAAGACATTTTTCAATGACAAGTACTCCACACAAAAATGACAATTGTTGAAAGGAAGATAACTATGCAAGAGATGGAAAGAGGAATTCTCAATGAATCCAATATATCAAACAACTTTTGTGGATAATAAATTTTTACACCAATATACATCCTAAATATATCTCAAATTAGAGTGAAACACAATAAGAGTCCTTATGAATTATGGAAACGTACACTATATACAGTCAAATACTTCAAATTATTTCAAATTAAGTGCTACATCTGAACTCATTTCCAAATGTAGGTTTTAACCTCGTACAAAAATTACCTTCATATGAATTCTAAAACACAGAAAATAAACAATGCGAGAGCATAACACATAAAACACATATACATAGAGATCTCCCTTGGATCCCAAAACCAAGACTACCGACTTGATTTTCATTATGTTCCTTTCAATGTTACAATACATATTTATACACGTTGAAGCATCCAATACAATGGACAGAAAACCATCGCATCCAAAACCATAGGTCGAAAACCATTGCATCCAAAACCATGTGCGAAAAATATGCACAAAACCATAGGTAGGTCCGCCCAACCTAATATAGGATCCAAAACCAAAATTTTCCGGGGCGCTACCCCAGACCCCATAGAGTGGGGTTACCTACACCCCTCAAACCCCATGTGACCCTCCTTGCCCACTACGCAATCGACACAACAGAAGGGCAGGCCCGCCCCCCTCTAACCCCCCCCCCCCCCCCCCCCCCCCCCCTTCACTACATGGGCTAGTCGTGGAATGAATAACACAACCCAACATTCTCCCACTTGTTGTTTTCTTTCCACAGGGCGCCACAAGAGAGCTTAGTCATTTATCCAGCCCTGCAATGCCCATTGTTTCTCTACACCAAGAGAACTTCTCAGAGCTCATATATTTTGTCAATGCATCTGCAATATTCTTCAAAATGTCCACCTTTACCAGCAACACCTTTTTGTCTTCTATCATATCCCTCACAAAGTGATACTGAACATCAATGTGCTTTGTCTTTGAATGAAATGCAGGGTTCTTTGCCAAGAAAATTGCACTCTGGATATCACCATATATTCTTATAGCTCCATATACTAACCCCATACTTGAACACAATCTCTGCAACCAAACTGCTTACTTGCTTGCATGAGTGGCTGCCATGTATTCTGCCTCTGTAGTTGATAGTGCCACTACATATTGTTTCTTACTCATTTAATTATATTTTAAACACATACCCAATTGTATATATTCTTTGATCCATATCTCCAACCCAGTCTGCATCAACAAAGCCACGAATATCCAACACTCTGTCCAATCCTGGTCTTCCTTGGTAGCAAAAACCATAATCACTAGTGCCACGAAAATACCTAAAAACCCACTTCATTGTTGTCCAGTGCTCCTTCCCTGGTTTTGACATAAAGCTGCTCAATACTCCCATTGCATGTGCAATGTCTGGTCTAGTACATACCATCGCATACATTAGGCTACTGATTGCACTTTCATATGGAACACAGGACATGTCCTCTTCCTCTTATTGTGTCTTGGGACACTATTCAGTAGATAACTTTACACCTACAGGAATAGGAACCTTCACCGATTTACTATCTTGCATATTAAACCTCTGCAATATTGTCTCGACATACTTCCTCTGGTTTAACCAGAGCTTCCTCTTTGTCTGATCTCTTTTAATTTCCATGCCCAAAATATAGTTTGTAGCACCAAGATCTTTCATTTCAAATTTGGAGGAAAAATGGGATTTCAAATCTTGGATAATTTCTTTATCATTTCCAACCAGAAACATATCATCCACATACAAGACCAGATAAATAACACGGTCACCAATTAATTTAAAATACACACAGTGATCTGTTTTGCTTCTGGTGAAGCCAAGTCCCCATATAAATGTATCAAATTTCTGATACCACATCCTTGGTGACTATTTTAACCCATACAAAGACTTATTTAACTTGCATACCAGTTCTTTCTTACCCTTCACCACAAAACCTTTAGGTTGCTTCATGTAGATCTCGTCTTCCATATCCCCATGAAAAAATGTTGTCTTCACATCCACCTATTCTACCTCAAAATCAAAAGTAGAAACAATAGATAAAAATAATATAATAGAAGTTACCATGGCAATAGGAGAAAAAATATCACCAAAATCAATTCCTGGCACCTGGGAATAACTTTTTGCTACCAACCAAGCTTTGTATTTCCCCACCTTTCCTTCTACATTTGTCTTCTTCTTGAACACCCATTTGCTGCCAATGGGTTCCCTTATAGCTGACAACTCCACTAGATCCCAAGCCTAATTTTTGTGCAAAGATGCCATTTCATCAACCATGGCCTCTTTCGAGAGTTTTCCATCCTCTGAATCTACTGCTTCCTTCACAGTTCTGGGATCATCATCAGTAATAGATAAAGCAAAATTTGAACAGAAAGCAGATGGACTATACCTTTCTGGCTACCTTCTTTCTCGAACTGATCTTCCCACACTCGAAGTTTGTGGCTCTTCATCTGTTGATTCCTCCTCTGCTGTAGAGTCTGATTCTTCCTCCTTTAGCTCAAACTTTATCTTCTCAGGTTCCTTTGGTTGGACTTCATGTTTAATAACGTCTTTTACCTCTCTGAACACCACATCTCGGCTGTACACAACCCTCCTTGTTACTGGGTTCCAAAGCTTATAACCCTTTACACCATCCTTATACTCAATAAAGATGCACTTTTCAGATTTAATATCCAACTTGGTTCGTTTCTCCTTTGGAACATGTACATATGCATCACATCCAGATAACCTCAGATGTGAAAGAGAGGGTTTCTTACTAGTCCATACCTCTTGTGGAGTCTTATCCTCCAACACCGATGAAGGTGATCTTTTGACCAGGCAACATGCTGTCTCCACCGCCTCTGCCCAGAATTCTTGTCCTAACCTGGCATCACTGAGTATGCTTCTTGCCCTTTTCATGAACGTCTTGTTCATTCTTTCTGCAACTCCATTTTGTTGAGGTGTATATGGAGTAGTCTTCTGCCGTGCTATACCACACTTCTTATAGAATTCTTCAAATTCCTTACTGCAAAAGTCTCCACCGTTATCTGTCCTCAACACCTTTATCTTCTCCTCTATCTGGTTTTACACCAGAGCCTTAAATTCTTTAAACCTGTCAAATAAATTAGATTTCTTCTTAAGGAAATATCCATGTATTCCTTGAGAAGTCATCTATAAATGATACAAAGTAAAAAAACTTACCCAGTGATGGAACCTTCACAGGTCCAAGCACATCACTGTGCACAAGCTCTAATATTTGTTTCGCCCTCTTACCACCAGAGGGGAAACTCACACAATTCTACTTCCCATATACACAATTTTCACATAAATCAAAATCTAGAGAGCTATTACTCATACCTTCTACCATACCTTTACCATGAAGTATTCAAAGGCCATTCTCTGCAATATGTCCAAGCCTTTGATGCCACAACATGGTCTTCTCTTCAGAGATCACTAGATTTTCTGCTCCACTTTCAGGAACCACAGAAATGTTGCACCCATCAACAACAGTGCTACCTTGCATCTTGCGTAGAGTTCCAACTCAAACTCCCCACATCAATAACAGTGTCCCCTGAACCATCTTGTAGGTATCCTTCTCTAATGCTGTTTTTACACCTACATCATCCAACTTGCTTACAAAAATCAGATTTCTGGCTAATGCAGGAATATGCAGAACGCTCGGAAGTGTTCTAACCCTTCCACCTTGCAACTTCAACTTTACTTTTCTGTGACCAATGATTCTAGCCTTTCTATCATCCCCTAAGAAGACATCACCACCATCGTATTTCTCATACTTGAAGAACCACTCTCTATGGGGAGTGAAGTGAAAGGATGCACCTGAGTCAATCAACCATGCTTCATGATATACATGTGTACTTGAATAAGCCAAGTTCACATCCCCACCTTCATTTGAGGTGGTTTTTGTCTCCGCAAAAGGAGCATCATCAGATCCCTTTCCTTTGTCAGGAGCTTTAGATTTACAGTCCCTTTTGTAGTGCCCTTCCTTTCCACATTTCCAGCACACCACCTTTACAGGTTTTCCTGGAGATTTAGATCTCCCATTCGATGACTTATTTTTTTTTCTGTTGTGGGACCGTCCTCGTATAGACAAGGCATCACCATTCTTTCTCTCCATATTTTTACGTCTCATCTCCTCCGTCAGCAAGGATGAGACTATTTCATCAAACTGCAAGGTAGTTGCATTGCTGCCTATTGCAATAACTAGACTATCCCATGAATCTGGTAGAGAACACAACAAACTAATGCACTTATCTTCGTTTGAAATTTTGATATCAACAGACGATAACTGACTTACCATAGTATTCAACGCACTCAGATGCTTTGTCACCGAGTCTCCATCTTTCATCCTCAGGTTATAGAGCTTTTTCTGTAGGAACAGTTTATTCACCAGAGACTTGGATTGGAACAAAGTCCCTAACTTGTCCCACAAAGCCTTCATTGTAGCTTCCCCTGATACATTCAAAAATATTGAATATGAGACATACAATCGTATTGTGCTCTTTACCTTCCGATCCAACTTCTTCCATTCTTCATTGGACACTCTTGTTGGTTTAGTACCTAGATCTACCATGATCCACTGATCTTTATCCACCAACAGATCCTCCATCTTGAGTTTCCATAACTCAAAACTCTGACCATTAAATTTCTTGATATCTATCTTTCCACTTCTCGTCGTCTTCTTTCACCACTAGAATTGATCCTGTATATCTCCCACTGAACAAGGTCTACCACAGGCCCGAGCGAAACCCCTCAGCAACAAAGGCGTCCCCTTGAAGCCAAAACAACTTTGATACCAAATGTAGGTTTTAACCCCGTACAGAAATTACCTACATACAAAACATAGTGAAGATAAGCATTGGGTTAATGTTATGGAAGAAGAGATAAATTATATTTAGAATAATGAGACATGGGAACTTGTGCCTAAATTAAAAGAGAAGAATTTGATTGGCACTGAATGGTTCTTCGTGAATAAATTGAATGAGAATGAACAATTAGTAAGAAATAAAGCATGATTTGTTTGTAAAGGATATGCTCAAGTTGAGGGCATTAACTATGAAGAAATATTTGCTCCATTTGTAAAATTATAAGGAATAAAAATGTTCTTGGCATTTGCATGTTTCTAAAACTTCAAAGTATATCAAATGGATGTCAAATAAGCATTTATAAATTGAAACTTAGAAGAATAGGTATACATTAAACAACCAGAAGGAATTCAATTGCTAAAAAATGAATATTAAATGTGTATATTGAAGAATTCACTTGATGGATTAAAGAAAGTCCCTAGGGCTTGGAAATTATTTATGACAACAACAATTCAAAAATAGGCACAAAAAATAACAACCTTTACATCAAAATAGATAATGAAAACATGTCAAACATTCTATGTGGATGATATCATTTTTGGCATTGATGCTAACACAATGAGCCAAAGGTTTGTAACACAAATGGAGAAAGCATTTGAAATTTCCATTTTAGGAGAATTTCCATTCTTCCTAGGATTTTAGGTTATTCAATATAGTAAAGGCATATTCATCTCTCAAACTAAATATGTTAAGGAGGTGTTGAAGAAGTTTTTAACATAAAACTATGCACCTGTTAGCACACCCATGGTCACATGATGCAAAATAAGAAAATATGACGAATCTCCAGATGAAAATCAAAATTTATATAGATCAATGAATGACAACTTATTATATTTGAAAACATCAAGACCAAATATCAGACAAGCAATAGAATAGGTTGGAAGATTTCAATCTACACCAAAGGAGACACATGTGTAAGAAGTAAAGATACTTTTTAGATATTTGAAGGGGATTATAGAATTTGTCTTATGGTACTGAGGAAGCAAAGGATTGACCTTAACAACCTATACATATGAAGATTGGATAAGAAGTGTTGATGAAAACAAGAGAACTATTGGCGGACTATTATTTCTATAAAATTATCTAGTATCATGGTAGAGCAAGAAATAAACCTCAATCTCTTTATCCATAGATGAAGACAAATACATTCTAGAAACAACATGTTCCACTTAGTTTCTCTAGATGAAGTAGACTCTAAAATATTTAGGATAATATTTGATTAACTAGTATCAATTATCCATGATAATACAAGTGCAAGCAATATCTTAAAGTGGGTGAAGTTATGTAGAAAGAAGAAGTTGCAGACAAAGGAGAAGATAGATACAAGGAGAGTTCCATAGCCTTTGTCAATTTCGTTTGAAGGTTTCTATCAATGACAAAGGGTGAGATTTTTGTAATGTTTTTATTGATTTCAAATTTATGGGAAGATCCTATTGTGACTACTGATTTTAGAGGGATATCATTTTTTTTATGTGTTGGCCTAGCCATAGTTACAAGTTAGTCTAGCAAAGTTGAGGAGAGCACATTTTAAGGGCATAGAAAAAGCTTGCATTGAATTTGTATAAATGAAGGGATAATAGAAGCATTTGAAATGTGATTGGATCATATGTAAAGAATATGGATATATAAGGCTTGAGGAGCGGTGGCAAGGAAGTCTAACTATTGAGGAATAGAAGAAAGGAGTGTAATATGAGGAATAGAAGGCCAAAGAATTTGGATTCAAGTTTAAGACATGAAAAAGGGATCTAAATCACAATTCAAGGTTTGAGGTGTTATCGAAGATTTGAGACATGGAAGAGAGAAAAATTCCAAGATATCATAAAAATCATTTTTTTTTATAGCATGAAAATCTTGAAAATTCAATATTTTCCAAGCCACTTTGTTATTTAACAAGATACAAGTTTTGGCCACCAATTGACATTCCCTCTACTGAAAACCCAACATATTGAGATTTTTGCATGGTTTCACAATTCTTCAATATCTTTATATCTAGTAATCAACACTTGGTCGTTGGGCTTAAGGCCCTCAAAATATTGCCATGTTAAGCCTTTTACACAATTACGCAAATATTTGATATCTCAAAAATATGGTAAGATCCTAGTCATGGCTCTTTGTCGTTGGTTGCTTAGGTATGGCACTTATGGGCTTAAGGCCCTTAACATATTGTCATATCATGGATTTTGCATAGTTTTGTAAATCTTTGATATCTCGATATCTAGTAAGCTCTTGATTAGAGCTCTTGGATATTTGGTGCTTTGGTATAACACCTCTGGGATTAAGGTCCTACACATATTTCCATATCTATCTTTTTCCATAGTTTCACAAATCTGTAATATCTTGATACTTAATAAGCACCTAGTTACAACTCTTTGTTGGCTAATTAGTTATAGTACTGATGGCTTAAGCTAAGTCCTCGACATATAATATATCAGGGGTTTTGATCAATTACATTCATCATAATTCTCTAATATCTTCATACTTTGGTGCTGCAAGGATATCAAGAGATGAAAAATTCACCAATATTTGATGGAAAATTTTCCCATCATTCAAACTCAAAAAAATTGTGTTTTTGTAGCATTTCCCGTTGTTAGAAATTTTATGGGATTGTTGTTGATATGCTCATTTAAAGTGAAAATTCAAGTTCTTGTAGCCCAACACCTTAGGTTAGAGGTAAAGTGTTTCGAGGAACTAATAAATGCTTGGATGCATTACAAGGGCATATGATATGGTGCTGATGTAAATAAGTGCCAAGTTTTGAAAAAGGATTGAAAGAAGATCTAATATATGAAGTATTATGAATGTGTAACACTAGTAAGCATAGGGTATAACGATTGGTCACATAATCATAGTCTTATAATGTTGAATTGAAGGAAGTTTCTCATTCAAAATAAGACAATGAGGGGTGACTACACATATTTAGAAAATAGAGCAGATTTTAGAGAGTAACGTGGACCATAACATAAAACATTACAAGTACTTGTAGTAGAAGGGATTGGTGTCTCTAGTAGGGTGGTTCCTACAAATTTTTGAAGCTAAGGGGATTGGTGTCTTTAGTAGGTTTCGTGCCTACACATTTGTGAAGTTGATGGGATTGGTGTCTCTATTAGGTTTATACCTATAAATTTGTGAATATGAGGGGAGTAGTGTCTCCAATATGTTGTTGCCTACAAATTGTTGTCACATTAGGTTGGTCCCTACAAATAACTATTACATTCTAAAGAAGTTTTATGGTTTTCTCTCGAAAGGGTTTCCACTTATATCTTGTGTTTCTTGTTTTTTCTATGAGATTGACATCTTATGGTTCTTGGATGCTTAATAGGCGAAAATTCTATTACATTGATTCACCCCCCACTCCTCCTCTCAGTATAAGTGTGAATCCAATAGAGGCACAAAGTTGGATTAAAATTTGTAATTGAAGAGAAAGAAGGAGGAAATAATATGATGAGAAGAAGAACATAAAAGAAAAGAAGAACAAGAAATGATTAATAAGAATGAGGAAGAGAGGAATGGATAATAAGAGGAGGAGAAAAGGTTACAATAGGAAGCATAAGCTACAAAAAATAAAGAATCTCTCAAGGCTAAGAAAGAGGCCCAAAATTCCCAAGACCAAGCCCCATAAGGTTGTGAAGGTGTAAGACCCATGGATGTGGATTCGACTTAGTCGACCACACCAACTATCAATAGTGGGAATTTATATTTTTAGGAGTTCATAATCATCCCAACTACAGTGAGGAAGGTAGCGAACCTCAATAGGCTTAGATATGATTAAATGACGATTTTGATAATAGAACAAAGGGAAAACGACTATGTCCACTCCTCATGTGCATCTAGTATCGGTAACCACTAGAAGAGCTATTTTCCTTGATACTAGAACAAATCCACTAGCTATGGCCTTAATAGGCAAAACCTTTTCTTAGGTAAATGAATAGAATGTAAATGATATACTAGATATGTTGCAAAGAAAATATTATTGCATAAGAGAGTCAAAATAAAAAAATATAATTCTTAAGGTCAAAAGCAAAGAACTAAAGAAAAATGGGCAAAATAGAAGGCTACTAGACATGCATGGCTAAAATACACAGAGTATTACAAAATAATGGTGAAACAAGTCTACCCTTTCCTTCAAAAATATATACGACCTTTTCCAAATTGTTGTGACTTTGGGAATAAGAAAAGGGAAGGGTTACACAACTAAACATATTGTTGTGTTATATATCAACTGAAGCAATGGCCTAAAAATTACCCCAATGCTGTCTAAGAGTTCTTGAGGGCCAATGAGGAAGATAAAAAATGATGACTATCCTACTATTAGCGGAGCCTTGATAACTCAATAAAAGTGAGAGAAATATTTAGCTAGTTTGGTGGACTTGTATAAAAGACATCACTCCTTTGTAGATAGATTGAGTAAAATGAATAAAATTCCATCCATTAGAGGCCAGGAAGAAGTGATTCAAAAATAAGAAGTCAATATGGAGATGGATGAGGTGCTAAATTCCATAGAATTATTGTTTGGTTAATTCACCAATAAGGCAACCAAAGACTCTGTAAAAAAGCACATCACAAAACCTTAGAAGCAACAAACTATTCTAAAATATTTCATGGTGTTGTTAGAGAAGTATGTTTAAACCCTAATGCAAAGCACAATAGAATATCATGTTGCACTAGAGGGACTGTTGACCAATAGAATAAGAATTATCTCTTCATACCTTCACGAAATCCTAGGAGTTCAAGTGGATGAACATGTAGTTTTGTAGTAGATGTTACTTCTTTAGTTTGAAATATGTAACAATTTTGTATTGAGTTAGAGTAGGATATTGAATTTTGTAACAAGTTGTAACTACTTTTGGGGTATGTTGATGGCCAAAATTGACCATAATCAACATTGGGGAGCTCACCTAGTAAGGCACCTAATTAGGCCCTTTTCCATTTGTAATGGTGATTTCGACTTGTTGAATGGGTTCCAGTGACCCCTCACTCTCCCTACTAATTTATGATGTTTCTAATTACTATCAATAAGAAGAGGCATCAAACTTACTCTTTTGCAGCTAGCTTGCAAGAAATCGGTCCTTAAGTTGACATAAGGGCTCATCCAAGCCACCAATGGAGTCTCTCCTATGAAAGGAGACTTATGATAAAGCCTCCTAAATGAAATTTCAAACTGATCTAAGATGTAGACAACAAAAATAATTCTAATCTATATTGATTAGGAAAGGGAATAGTCCTTATTCTAATCAAAAGAAAAATAATGAAATTTGGACTAGCTTTAACTTTGAAGAAAAAGAAGCTAACAAGCCAAGGAAATAGTTCCAGGACCTACCACTTATTCAAAAAAATATGTACAAAAAATTATCTTATAAATAGTTTTTAGATCTCTGTTGCACATATATCTAAATTCAAATGGAATGAATTCAAAATCAACAATGTAATTGCATTAAGGAAATAATTATTATTATACAATCGTGATTAAAAAAAAGATAAACGTGTCATCAAATTGCTAAATATTTATCAGTGATGACATGCATATCTATTTGAATTCATTTCTCAACTTTGACATCAATCAATCCCACCATGAAAATATAGCTTCCCAATGATTTAAATAAGCAATACAATTCAACGTAAATTATATAATATTTCACAACCCACAAGTTAAACACTTATTTGGAGCAAAAATTGAATCAAAATTGAATTAAAATGAAGGTAGATAGTTAGTCATTAACTCTGCCAATAGTGTATAAGATTTGTATATTTGATATGAAGCATTCAAAGTACATAAAATATCAAGAAATTGCATAATAGCATGAAATTTCTTGAATTTGTAATAAAAATCCTTATATATGGTCCAAAATATTCAATTTATTATAAGGATTTGACTCCCGCAATGGTCCAAAGGGCTTCTCCTTTTCAAAAAATTGGAACCCCTAACTCTTCTTAGAGCTTCTTATTTATATTTCACAAATCAAATCCCAAAAATGAGTATGTTGCAAGGCAATTTTGATCTCTGATTTTTAGAGTTGGTAATATCCCTCTTTCTTCTTTTGTTACTATAATAAAATTCTTTTGAAGCTATATATAATTATTATCCTCAACAAAATTTGTAAAATAATCATGAAAATATAATTTAAAACAAATGAAACTTGCACATAAAACTCAAGTTTCAAATGATAAATTAACAAATAAAAATATCAATTAATAATTTAATAAAAAAATCCATGCTTTCAATTTTTTATTGTTGAGAATTCTCTTGAAAATGAGTAATCTGAAATGAATTGGCAATAATAAGAAACTCCTGGCAAATGAAATCCCTCCAAAACAAACTCAAAAAATCTCCTTTGGTTGCAAATTCAAAACCTTGATTTTTGATCATTTTTTGGGGTAGTAAATGGCTATCTTTGGTTAAATAATCATTGCCATATTTTTCTCCTTTGAAACAAATTTCCAATGATCCCTCATTTGCATCATTTGGTGCAATATAACTCGAGCTATGGCCCTCTAAAGTTGGAGTGTTGAAACTAATTAAACTCAGGCCTCGACATGTTTGGTTTTTTGTTTTGTTTTGTTTTAACTTTTAATTTCAATAAAATATTAAAAATAATTTAGATGAAAATAAATAAAAATAGAAGACTCAATAATAAAAAGTGGGAAAAAAGAAAAGGGTGGGGGGGGGGGGTGTTGAAGGACATGTATGGTTAGCATTAGATTGTTTTATATTGTGAGGGAGTATGTATGGAGGAGAGGGGGCCCTCGTGGAGGTGAGTGGGGTGAGGGCCTAACTCTTACCTAATTCAAAGAAAATGTTATCACCACGTTTACTCAAACCCCCCCAACCCACACACCCCCCCCACACACACACATTTTTTTTTTTGACAAAAATGAGTAATTTGGCATTAAGTGTGCACCCAATCGTAGAAAAAAAACTTGGGAAGAGATTATATCATGTCCATTGGTTTAGGTTCTTCAAGAGAAAACATGGTAGGAGACTTGAAATTATATTCTAAGAACCTGCTATTTGCATACATCTTACAAACTATTCTACAACTATAATTTTGACAAAATTGTCCCAATAAGAGAATGAATTTACAAAAGGAAACCATTTATAAAGAAGGAGGATCAATAAATATCTTGTCTAGCATACCACCAAAACTATTTCTTTCTGAATTGCGTTGATCATCTTCATTTCTATGGAATTGTAGATAAACTACTATTTTCCATTGCATTGTCTTAGTCTCATCTTCGAGTTGGCTCACTCTGGCATTGAGAAGTTGCAATTATTTTAGTAAAAGAAGGATGGATTGATTGTTGCTGAAGTTTCTTGTGAAGATCACTTTTGTTTGTGATCTAGTCAATAAGAAGGCGGGGACATGAATTACAAGTGTTGTTGCTTCCTGAGTAAGTTGGGTCAAAATTTTAATAGTCCATGGATCTTATGAAGAAAAATAAGGGGAGCTAATTCAAAAAGATAAGATTGCAAAAGGACATGGAAATGGGTTTTCAAATAGAAATGGGGAGGAAAGACGAGTTTGCAGTTAGAGAGAGTATGGAAGGGGGGGATATTCTTGGAAAACCAAAGGAGAAATCCAGATACCCTAGGAACAAGGATCTCTCTAAGGAAGGAAAGAAATAACTAACCCAATTATGCAAACAAAGCAGGAATGCACATTATGCAAGTTGAGAGTAATGATTTAAAAGGGGGAGAGGGGATAACTTGGAACACTGATATTGCAGAATTACCTAATGATTCACACTCAATCAAGTTTCCAATACCAAGACCACTCCAAACCAAGGAGAAAGGACTCAAAATTAAGAGGGTGCAAGAGGAGTCTACAAAAAAATTATGTGAGACATAGTAACTAGAGGAAGAGCCACAATAAACTTCCTTATAGCCTTGAAGCATCTGAATTGGAAACATTCCCATGGAATTGCTATGTGGATGTAGAAAAAGAGATTGAAATGAATTGAATTTGTAGATATAAGAGGTGAAAATTCCTCCCAGAACAAAAGAGCTTGAGCGAGAAGTTGACATAATTCACTTTGACATTGATAGTTGCAAGGTCGTAGTGAATCCACTATCCACCCGAAAAATAGCTTTGCACTACCAACAATAAATAAGGGCTAACCTCCTATGAATGCAACGATTGAAATCCACCCATGGTTAAAATATTGGAGGCTGAAATTTCCCACACATAAAAGATTGAATCAAACATAAAATTCAATAAATTTCCCCACTATGTGACCCTCAAGGAGCCGAGTATGGGGACATGAGAACGAAGAGGGATCTAGCCTTTCATAGTTAAATCCACATTCACGAAAGGAGAGGTCACATGTCTAGCATGCGTACCACCTTCTAGCTTATCCTTGATGACAAACCATTGATGCCACTTGCAATAAAACCACATGCCGATATATGATGGGTCAAAACAATTATTTAGGGGGATCAAATTCATATGTTTTTCTTGATGCACTAGTTTAACAAACTTCATTTTTCAAGGATGAAAGAATTTATAGATAGATATATTCATGGAATAACTTTCCATCTTGGCAAACCATTGATAACTAATTACCCTGCTGCAAGAAGACAAGCATGGTTAACTTGTGCATTTGTCGTTTTGATTTGGCTTCTCAAGATGTGGAAATAAGCCTTTTGAGGGAATGAATCCAAAAGACATTTGATCCTGCATATAAGGAGGTTGAGATGCTTGTTTTTAGGATAATAAGCCTTTTGAAGGTGTTGGATAGTGATCAAGAAGTCTCCAATGATCACAATCTTAAAGACATCCCTCTCTTTACCAATTTGGAGGCTAAGAAATAGCTTGTACATTCAAAAAGTTTATTCTTCCTTTGGCCTAACCCCCATGAACATTGAACTTATTGTTTTCCTTTGGGACTCAAAATAATTCCTCCCCCTGCTACCACCCCTACATTTTCTTCGCCCATTTTAATATGTATTCATGCCCCCCTTTTAATATGGGACATATTAACCTCCAGGTCATCTCGAGAGTTTTCGATGGAGCACCATATGAAATCCCCCGGAATTACTCCTGGGGTGATGTCATGCTCTTGGATCAGATGGTTTTGACTATATATATATATATATATTATTAATTTTTTTTTATTATTTAGTCCAAGTGGGGAAAGTCAATTGGTGATCGAATTAATGCGGAATCTGTGAAAAATGAGAGATCTAATGTTCAAATACCCCGGTTTTCACCCAATTTATAGAGAGGAAGACATGTCGTAGATCTCCATAGGTTTACTAGTAGTTATGTGTCAAAATTAAATAAATTAATAAATTAACTAAAACAATTATATATGCATATTTAAACTAATTTAATCTACACTATTTATAAAGCAAAATGTAAAGTATATATTTACATATTTTAATGCCTAGACGTGAAAATGACCAAAATTTGACCAATCATATCTTTCAAACTGTGCAACAAAATTAGGCAAAATATCAATCGTTAGAAAGATGGTGACAAAATGAAAGCAATGGAACCATCGAAATGAAAATCAAAGAAGAATGAAAATAACCCAAAGTAAAGCAAATTAAAGCATCCTAAAAACAATATTAGCAAAATTTACATGAAGGGCTTGTTGACACCTCAACAAGGTATTAAAGAAGCATCCATAAGTAGTTACTTTCGTATCTATAAATGTCCTACAATCTAAGAAGAGATGAATTTTTGACTTTTGACAATGTATATACTATATATTTTTTAGATATAATATTGAGAAGCCTAGAAGGCCACATGAAAAAATGATTGATTTTCTGCATTTATTAGGAATTACTTGCTACTTTTCCAAAGTAATTTTATTTAGGCATATGTGAGTGTGAATTTAGTTGTTGGTTATCAATGGATTTTTTTGTTTGATGATTAACATTTCTTGCATATTTAGTCTCTCTTTCATTGTTGTTTTTCAATGGAATGAACAAGTATTGACTAGGATAACTATTGATTTTTCTATATTTGTGTTTCTAGGAAAATTAGTGTCTTGTCGAACAACTAACCCTCTAGGTTTGGTAGCTACCCTAGAAACAATAGTTTAAATCAATTCAATGATTTTTCCTATGTGTAACAGATAAGAGAAAGATAGTGGAACCAACCTGGAACTTTCGCTTAATCCCTTGCTTGATCTCTCTCTCCTTTGGCAGATCCTGCAACTCCTCCCCGTACTTAACACACTTGGAGAGTACCTACACAAGTACAACAACAAAGAACTGTCAAAGCATCGTGATCTATTACAACATAAAAATTACAGAATCAGATATATAATGAACAAAATGATAGCATTCACAATTGCACAATCATATGGGAGAAAACTTGAAGAGCTTTATTAATAGAAAGGAGAATTACAACCCAGTTGTCTAATCCAGCGCCATCCTCCCAACTTCAATCCTTCTTCACCTCATGAAATGGCAAGATCACACCAACAAGAATACAATACTCTCTCCTCAATTACAAACTATCAGCACTTACTTGCAATTCACAACATTCCAGCCTCTTGATCTCTTGGATTGGAGATCCATTTATAGATATTTGCAAGGGTGTGAGTCATCCATGGGGTTTGATTAGTGTCATTCCACTTTTTACGGTTGGCTCCACAAGAGGGGGGAATTGGAGACAGTTTCCTAATTCCCTTGGTCATCCTTGGGTGAATTTAGAGAGGCAAGTGGCACAGGAGAAGTTTCTAGAATATTCCATGAGTAAACAACTAACAAACTATCCTAGAAATTGGTCCATCCTCACCCATCGCACCCTATAGAAGGCCTAAACAGTATGCATCGCACCTTGATAGTGTACCAATCAGTATGCATCACATTTTATCAGTGGAGCAGTCAATATGGTCCAATTTAGGCTCTTTTTGGATGATTTCTGAAGTGGAGCTTTTGGAGAATGATGCACTCAGATGACTAAGTTCCTTTAGGGTATGAAACAACTCTTTTAGGGGTTGATGAGCCCTAGTTCATCGACATATAAGTTTGGGGTTGATGTGCCCAAATATGTCTATAACAATTTGCACCATTTAGAATAATATCCACATCATTTATACTGAAATATAGCTTACTCTTTCTTCAATGACAAGTAATGTGATGTATTTATTTTCTTATTCATTCATTTTCCTTAATTCAATTTAAGTTAGATTATAATATCTATAATTCAGTATAGTTAGCTAGTTATTCACTTACTTCTACATGTTATGAATCTTGCCATATCTCACAACATTAATTTGCATAAGTTACTGCTAGGCCAAATTCTGGATGGATCTCTCATCCAAAATGGGGTAAGGTTTAGTTTGGACTTCAAATTGAAGAGAACCCTATAATTAGTCTTAAATCACAACTATTTAATGTGTAGAAAATGAAGCATCTCAGGTAATAATTGAAAGGCCCCTTTAGTTGATCATCTAAGAGTTCTCATGAATACCTATTGAGGTTCTACAGGAGTGGTCCACCATAGGAGGTTTTTCAATAATACCCATTAGAGGAACTTGGAAAGATTTAGTGGGTAACAACATTTTATAACAACTATACTTATATGATTTATTTACCCGATAGTAGCATTATTGCTTTTTACAACCCCAAAATCCCCCAAATAATTTTAAGCTTGTGGACAGGAAATACCGAGAATGAAAATGAAAAATCCCCTTCACCAACTGACTCAGTGGAAGATCTTGACCAACTAACGTGCATAAGGATCAGGTAATCAACAATCATAGTCACTTTATACTGACAAGACTTACCAAAGGATCTTTTGATGTCGACACAAACAACAATCAATGATGATCAATCCAATGACGATGGTGATATATTTTGTAATGATGAAAATGGTAGAAGTAAATATAGTAAACATAATGGCGTTGTTACGTAGGAAGTTGCAGAATGGCATATCCAAAATAAGTTGTCGTAGCTGAATCTTAGGGAGTTGTAGCTTAAAACGTGGTTAATAACTAAGTATTGAAATAAAAAAATGCTACAAGAATTTATTTTAAGATATATATATTATTTTCCTATACTATATGTTGTTGTTGCGACAACGACCCTCCAAATTGTTTTCCTTAGTCAATTTTGGAGCCTACATGAACCATCCTTCCAAGCTAACTTGTGTCATCTTGTTATTTTCTTATGCTTTCCTAAGTTTCAACTATCCTTGCAACATCCTTGCAACATTCCTAAGTGTCTCTTTTCCTCCTAGGTCAAAGTTTCCTAAGTGTCATCTTCTTATCTTTGGAAGTGCTTATGTCGTCTTTCTAAAGATAGGAAAAGCACTAGCTTTCTTTGACTTAGTGTTAGATTTTCTTCACTTGACATGAAAATCACAAAAGAAATAAAGCACACTATTTTATCATAGAGAAAGCACATTTTCCAAAGATAGTAGTCACAAAAGCACTGATGGAGGAAACTGCACCATCCCAAGAATGATCATACTTCAAAATCTCAATGGAGTGCACTTTCTTCATTCAGTCAAGCACACTTCATGTCCACAAGGAGAGCGCATTCATTATTATCAGTGACTATACCCTTTTGGTATTCAACTCTAGCACACTCATTATCAACAAAAACTACACCCTCTTGTGTCTCATGCATGCACCCTTATTTCTCCGCATGGTGAGCCCACTCCTAGAAAATAGGGGCTCTCTCTACTTCAAGTAAATAACTCGTTCTTCAGTTGACAAGTGGTGATCATGCATGAATGTGCTTTGCATGTGAATTATTTTATAAGTTTCCCAACTCATCATTCATTCTCACAATCACTGTCTACTATGGGCTGAGCGCATCTTCTCACCAATAGGAGTTTTTCTTCAATCACAAGCACGTGGATTCTCAGTAAGTTTTACAAAGTGTTGTTCTTGATTGCTTTGTCATTTTTAGTGTTTCTTTTGTTTTCCCTAGTGGATTTAAATATATTTTCACTTTTTGAGTGTAGTTTTAATCCATACTTCCTCTTACAAGTGTAATATTTTTGTTGCAAATTCATTTGTGGAGACTCTTCACATTCCATGACCTTTCACCTTCCGGTCATGATTGTGACAAAACCTATAAACACTTGCAGAATTTCCCTTTCATTGTTAATGTGTTATTGACTTGTTGCTGTAATGCCTCTTCCCACATTTACCCAAATTCACAACCTCGCCAGAGTAAACATGAGACAAGTGTCACTATCACATGAACTGATCTCCAAGTTCAATTATGGAAGTGGGGCCGACACACTGACACTTATAGACATCTTGTAGGGACTACAAATCACCCAGGAGATGAACAACCACCCTAGGTGATGAGTCCCCAAGATGAAACCTTATTTATATGACCTAGAACCACAACTGCACACACAACAAGGCAAGAGTGTGATTATGAGGCCCCAACCACATGCACAATATTTATTCCATGTGGTTATGACCTAAATCCTCCATTTCAGTGCCAATGGGTCTAATATCTAAGCCAATTTTTCAGGCTAGCCTCCAAAACGCTGCCCAAAACTTCGTGTAATTTTCCAGAACCATAATTGGCATGACGAAAATGATAAAAATTCAAACTTGAAACAAGAACTTGAACTAGACATGCCTAATCCATAATAGGAATTTCTTCAAACATATGGCAAACATGTAAGCTATAGGTCATGAATGCATATCTGATCATAAACTGATAGTGTTCATATGAGAATCACCAAGAAGGCTCTAAGCCCTCTCTATCTAGTTACACTAACACTTGTTATTCCATGCATTCATAAAAAAAAAAAATCCTTATCAAAACATGTCAATAGCCATAGATAAATTACATCATATAACCAAAAAACAACCAACATAGAAACCATGACAAATCGGCCATAATGTTGTTTACCTAGATTGTCATTGATGTCAATATGGCAATATTCTGGATGAGTAAACAATGATGTGACTCCAAGGAGAAGTAGACCAGATCCGTGAAGAAACAGGAGAAAGAAGCCATGAGGAGAAACCAGAGGAAAGCCAAGACAATAAGCCATTGGAGAGACTATCGGAAGTCATAGGAGCTATCAGAGTGGGAGATTGAGGAGGAGTCATATCGGGAGTATCGCATGTAATATATGCCAAACAAGTTAACAGAGGAGCCAAAATAGCGGAGGAGGAGCCAAAAGAGTGGAGGAGTATATAATATCGGCATAAATCAAGAAGACAAATGAAGAGTGAATCCACATGGTTATATTCCAAAAGGTGGGTTTGTAATAGTGGCAGTGGTTTTTGGGCAGATGCTAGGTGGTAAGTGGTATTTAGAGGAGAGCGCATGATTCCATTAACTGAGCGACACGTAGCACGAGGGCGGAGAGCGAAAACCACTTTATTGGGTAGTTATTCTCTGTGCTATTTGTCCACCCGAAATATCTGATAGCCATTGGATCTACGCGAGTTAATCTATGGTGGAGAATGAGCTTGATAAAGGTAAGCATCGATAAACATGCCAAGGCTATGGAAAAGCGGAAAATGCAAGTTCCCGTGTGTTTGTGTATATTCCCATTATATGAGGGTTATAATAGAATTAAAGGGGATAAAGGGTTATGGGTTAAGTCCGCATTAACCAAAGTTAAGGACGGAGGAGTATATATATTATATAGATGCGATAATATCATGGACCCACAGCTCCATTATAAACCGCCCTAATGTAATATCGAATCCGCTGTGTTGCTAGTCTCAAAGGGCTGTCACCCCTGAAACCTCTGATTGTGATAGGTCCTATTATATTGCACCCTAATGATATATCATGTCCACCATATCGGGAGTTATGTATCGCAGTGTTTTAAGCCTTGCCACATTGAAAGCACCGATTGCGATATATATATATATATATATATATATATATATATATATATGGACTCGACGAAGGTATTAAAAACAATTTATAATCATATCGCGTCTACCGTATCGGAGGTTATGCATCGCAAGTTATAAAGGGATGGCACACTATAAACTGTGATTGCGACATATATATATATATATATATATATATATATATATATATATATATATATATGGACCCGAAATCAATGTCAACCATTGGATCAAATAAAAGGAGATCAACAATGGAGATCGAGCGGATTGGTTGGTGATTAAGATAAGCGACAACCGTCAGATCGAGCGCCAGATCGACGATCACGATGTAAATGCTAATCGCGGAGGTGAAGGATTGATTAAAGATAAGAGAAAGGAAGGAGTAGCACTGTGGAGGTGTCTTTGATGTGCGGCCCTGACGATATATATATATATATATATATATATATATATATATATATATATATATATATATATATATATGTTCGGGTGTAAAAATATTTGAAGTTCGATAAAGTGTTTTGGAGTGGGGTTTTCTATGTATTCCATGTGTATCCATGTATTCTGATATGTTGTGTGGTCTCAGGTTTAAAGGCTTAAGGACTTGTCATATTAAAGCTCTGATTGTGATTGCGGGATTATTAATATATATTGCATGAATATTATAAAAGGGGGCCTCTCTGATATTTTCTTTAATATGCAACGTTATTGTAATTTGGCCTCTCTTCCAGATTAATGTGTCCTGTGTGTATTGATGGATTTGAAGAGATAGAGGAAGCTGAAAGATCAAGTGAGTGTCGAGGAAGCCGAAGAACCAGCGGAGAAAGGAAGCCAAAGGTCAGGGGTATCAAGAATATAAAACAAAGAACAAGGAAATTTTAGGGGAACTGGAAAAACTGTAAGAAAATAAAGGAAGCCGAAGGTTTGGAAGAAATGGAAGGAATAGGAGGATAGAAATAAGTAATAGGCCTAGCAGGGTTGGAAGCAGACAATTACAACCAAACAGATCCAGATAGTTTACAACAAAGGGTTGGAGCCCTTGAGGTTGGTGCCTTGACAAGACAGATTTGGTGCTCTGGAGGTTGGAGCCTCACAAAGAGTCACATTAACAAAAGCATATATTCCTGTTATCTATTTCTATGTTCCAAATATAAATGTTTTTTAACTGATAAAATTAATAATTGAAAAAGAAATACTGATTCACCCCCCCCCAAGTATTTCCAACAATTGGTATCAGAGCAGGCTTCTTCATATCATCCTAACAGCTTGAAGAAGGATTCTCAGTCATGATGAGAAATCAAGAAGTGTTAGGAAGACCTCCTTTGTTTGATGGCACAAATTTTGGTTTCTGGAAAAAGAGAATGTCCTACTACTTAATGTCCCTTGGACCTGAATTTTGGCATTCAGTCTTAAATGAGTACATAGCTCCTTCCACTCTTCCAATAGATCAAGACGAGAGGAAAGTCTACATTACAAATGCAAAAGCCTTAAACTCCATCACTAGTGGAATCACCAATTTTGAATTTATAAAAGTCATGAATTGTAACTCTGCCAAAGAAGTATGGGATAAGCTAATTAGCTTATATGATAGGGACTCCAAATTCAAGAAGGAAAAGCTTCAAACTCATAGAAGGAAATTTGAAAGTCTGAAAATGGATGATGAAGAAGATATTGCATCATACTTTCTCTGAGTAGCTGAAGTGGTCAACTCTCTTAAAGGATTGGACTAAAACATTGAAGAAAGCACAATTGTTCAAAAGGTCTTAAGATCTCTCACAGACATATTTGACTCCAAAGTAAATGCCATAGAAGAAGTGAAGGATCTAGATACTCTCAAGATGGATGAAATCCTCATTGCCTATTGGATGAGAAAAGGTTACCAAAGTTCCAAAGATGCAAAATTCAAGGCCTAAAAATCAAAAAAGGGGAAAGAAAGGAATGTTAGTAGTGATGACTCTGATGTTGAATCCGAATTGGCGTGATTTGTACGAAGACTGAAGAAAGGATCTAAGCTAAAAGATAAATACCCTCTTATCTGTTTCAAATGTGGAAAAATAGGTCATTATGCTGCAAAATGTCCTCATAAGCATGATAGTGACGGTGAAGAAAATTCTAAAAGGATGGTATACAAAAAGAAAGGTTTCAATAAGAAGAATTTCCTCTCTAAGCAAGATGAGTTTGATGAAGATGAATTTGTAGTCATAAAAAAGAAATCAACTAACCAGTTCCCTCACTGCAAAGGAGGTAATGAAGAATCAGATGAAGAAAATGATCATGGTAGAAGCCAAGAAGTATTATTCATGGCATTCAAAAATGATGATGAATTAGGGCTAGATGGAAATGTAGATGAATTGTTAATAAGTGGCATTGAAGAAAATGAGAAATTAGGAAATAAAATCATTTCTCTCAAGGTAGAAAATGAGGAAATAAAAAGAAGGGAAGATCTCTTGAAAAATAAGCTAAAAGAAAAAGAAGAAGCTTGTGAAGAACGTGAAGCCGAAATAGTATCTCTGAGGAAGGAATTGGAGAAAGTTAAAAAGGGTTGGAAAAGCTCTCAAATACTTGAAACTATCCTAAATAATAAAAAACCTCAACATGACAAATCTGGAATAGGTTTTAAAGGAGAATCATCAAGTGATAAGAATAATGCGAAAAGCTATGCCGACATACTTTCTAGCAACGCAAAAGAAGAAATATTATTTCATCAAAGGCTCATCTCAGATCCAAATAATGAAGAGTAACTCCAAGGAAGAATGTTGATTCGAATCATGGATGTTACAACATATACAAAACAATATTTCATCAAAGGCCCATCTCAAATCCAAAGAATAAAGTGGGAGTAACTCCAAGGAATAATGTTGATTCAAATCATGGCTATTACAATAGGTACAAAACTATCTTTTTTGGGCATTGTTTTCATTGTAAAAATTTTGGTCATTAAGCTAGAAATTGCATGGCTTGTAAGAATGACACATCAAAACTGAAGGATCAAATAAACAAACCATATGCCCCCAAAGGATAGGGACAAACCAAAACCTACAATTCTTTTGATCTCTTGGCCAAATTTGATCTGATTTGCTCATTATGTAACAATAATGGACACAATGAAAAAAATTTCCCACTCAAAGGAGGAAAAGCAAGAAGTGAGAATCTCAACACGGATAAATGTGGCCTAGCTCTATGTGATCAAAATGATGAAAATCATTGGTTTGTGGATAATGGGTGCTCCAGACACATGACAAGGGGCAAAAGGAAGTTTGTCTCATTGAACAAAAAGGAAGGAAATGCATCCTTTGGAATTGGATTTGCCAAAATTGCTGGAAAGTGAATTGTTACTCTTATTAATGGAAAAGGAAAAGCTCAAAATGCTTTGCTAGTAAACAGGCTCAAACACAACCTCTTGAGTGTTAGCCAAATATGTGATCAAGGACATAATGTTGTCTTTAGCGCCGAGGACTGTGAAATAAGGAACTCTTCTTTGTAGCAAAAGGGGTTAGAACACCAGACAACATCTACATTCTGAACAAGATTCAAGAAGACAAATTATACTTACGTCAAATAGATGAAAGTTGGTTGTGGCACAAGCGACTTGGACATACAAGCTTCGATAACTTGATCAATATCAGCAAGATTAAAGCAGTACGAGACATTCCAAAGTTATTCAAACTGAATCAAGGAATATGTGGTCCATGTCAACATGGAAAGCAAACTAGAACCAGCCACAAGACCAAGGAGTTTTCTATATCAAAGCCTTTGGAGATCATCCATGCTGATTTATGTGGACCAACTAGAAATCCGGCACTCCAAGGAGAAAGGTACTTTGCTTTATTTGTTGATGACTATACTAGAATGATGTGGATATATTTTATAAAATATAAATCCGAAGCATTTGAGTGTTTTAAGAATCTTCAAGATCTTGTAGCAAATGAAAAGGATTCAAAGATTAAGTGCCTCAGAATAGATAGATGGGGAGAATTCACATCAAAAGAATTTAATGAATTCTGTAAAATACATGGAATTGAAAGAGAACTCTCTGCTACCATAACACCCAAGAAAAATGGGGTAGTTGAAAGAAGAAACCGAATAGTTCAAGAAATGGCTAGAACAATGTTAATAGCAGCTGACTTACAGCCAAAACTCTAGAGAGAAGCAGTCGGGACAACTGTCTATACCTTGAATCAAACTCAATTAAGACCAAATAATGAAAAGACTCCTTATGAATTATGGAAAGGAAGTCCTACTTCAGTAAAATATTTCAAGATTTTTGGAAGCAAGTGCTTCATAAAAATCAATGATGGCTCACTAGGAAAGTTTGATTCTCGGGTTGACGAAGGGATATTCCTTGGATATTCTACACGGAGAAAAGCCTACAAGTGCTACAATAACTGAATACGGAAAATAGTGGAAAGCATTGATGTGAAGATTGATGAAGACCTTCCAGAGAAAGAAATTGAAGAACATGAAGTTTATCCTCTCATTGAAGAAGAAGAACCTAAAGAAGAAGGAAATACCCAAGGAAAAAGAACCATCTAAAACTCCTTCAGAGATGAAACTTCTCCAAAAATATCACCCGGAAGAGCAGATTATTGGCAATATAGATGAAGGGATGCAAACCCAAAGAAGCATGACAAATACACCAAAGAAAAATGATATTGCTCTTCTATCCATGATAGAACCATAAACATTTACTCAAGCAAGGATCCTCATTGGGTAAAAACCATGGAAGAAGAAATGTCTCAAATTGAGAAGAATGAGACATGGGAGCTAGTACCTCATCCAAAGGACAAAAACATAATAGGAACTAAGTGGGTGTTTAAGAACAAAATTAATGAATATGGACAAATCATCAGAAACAAGGCAAGGCCTGTTTGTAAAGGCTATTCACAAATTGAAGGAATTGACTTTGAAGAAACATTTGCACCAGTAGCTCGTGTGGAAGCTATCAAGATGTTCTTGGCATTTTCTTGCTCAAAAGAATTCAAAATCTATCAAATGGGCATAAAATCAGTATTTCTAAATGGGGAACTCAAGGAAGAAGTCTACATGGAGCAATCAGAAGGGTTTAATCTAACAAAAGGAAAAGACTTTGTTTGTAAGTTGAAAAGGGAATTATATGAATTGAAACAAGCTCCTAGACCTTGGTACGCAATATTGGATCACTATCTACAACAACAAGGCTTCAAGAAGGGGGTGGCAAGAAGTAATATCTACATAAAGATAGATGAGGATAAGTTACTAGTCACACTTGCTTATGTTGATGATCTGATTTTTGCTAGTAATAATGATGAGATGAGCCATGAGTTTTCTCAAAATATGTCAAAAGAGTTCGAGATGTCAATGATAGGAGAGTTATCTCATTTCCTTGAACCACAAGTATCTCAAACCACGACATACATGTTTATATCTCAAGCCAAATATCTTAAAGATATGCTTAAAAGATATGGAATGGAAGACTGTGCACCCATGAGCACAAGTTGCAAATTGAGCTAAAATGATTACTCCCCTCTAGTAGATGTAACTCATTATAGGTCAATAATTGGAGCCCTTTTGTACTTAACTGCTACGAGACTCGACATTATGCAAGCAATAGGAATGGTGGGAAGATTTCAATCAGCTCCTAATCAATCCCATTTGTTGGTTGTGAAAAGAATTCTCAGATACTTGAAAGGAACTCCTGATTTCGATCTCTGGTACCCTAAGAGCTCAACTCTTACTTTGACTGCATACACCGATGTTGATTGGGCCAAAAATGTTGATGATCAGAAAAGTGCTAGTGGAAATGCATTCTTCCTGGGAGACTGTTTAGTATCTTGGCTCAGCAAAAAATAGACATCCATATCACTATCTACAGCTGAAGCTGAGTATATAGTTGCCACAGATTGTTGTACTCAAATACTATGGATGAAGGAAGCTCTAAAAGATGTCAACATAGGTAAAAATCAACCAACTAACATCTATTGTGATAACACAAGTGTGATTAGCCTAAAAAAAAATCTAGTGATGCACTCAAAGACCAAACATATACCAATCAAGTATCATTTCCTCCATGAACAAGTAGCTAAACAAAACATCATCTTGGAATATATCAATACTAAGGAGCAGATAGCTGATATTTTCACAAAATATCTTCCTCGAGAAGTATTTGAACATCTTCATCAAAAGATGGGAGTTATCTCTTTAGCATCATTTAAGTTGATTTATAAAGATGTTGCAGGACAAGGGGAGCAGTTCGATAGGGGGAGTCCCTGAGCACTCCTTTGCCATTGATGTCAAAGGGGGAGAGAAGAAGAATATTGGCATCAATAACAAAGGGGGAGATTGATGACCTAGATTTTCATTGATTTCAATATGGAAATATTCTGGATGAGTAAACAATGATGTGAGGCCAAGGAGAAGTAGAGTAGATCTATGAAGAAACAAGAGAAAGAAGCCATGAGGAGAAACGAGAGGAAATCCAAGATAGTAAGCCATTGGAGAGAATATCGGAAGTCATAGGAGTATCAAAGCGAGAGATTGAGGAGGAGCCATATCGTGAGTATCGCATGTAATATATGCCAAAGAAGTTAACAGAGGAGCCGAAGAGAGGAGGAGAATATAATATCGGAAAAATCAAGAAGACAAATGAAGAGTGAATGCATGTGGTTATATTCCAAAAGGCGGGTTTGTAATAGTGGCAGTGGTTTTCGAGCGGACGCTAGGCGGTAAGTGGTATTTAGAGGAGAGAGCCCGATTCCATTAACTGAGCAACACGTAGCACGAGGGTGGAGAGAGAAAACTACTTTATTGGGTGGGTATTCTCCATGCTATTTGTCCACCTGAAATCTCTGATAGCCATGGATCTAGCGCGAGTTAATCTATGGTGGAGAATGACCCTGATAAAGGTAAGCATCGATAAATGCGCCAAGGCTATGGAAAAGTGGAAATGCAAGTTCCCATGTGTTTTTGTATATTCCCATTATATGAGGGTTATAATATAATTAAAGGGGATAAAGGGTTATGGGTTAAGTCTGCATTAACCAAAGTTAAGAACATAAGAGTATATATATTATATAGATGTGATAATATCACGGACCTGCGGCTCCATTATAAACCACCCTAATGTAATATCACATCCGCTGTGTCGCTAGTCTCAAAGGGCTGTCACCCCCGAAACCTCCGATTGTGATATACAGTTGTGGACCAGATGGTCCTATTATATTGCTCCCTAATGATATATCGTGTCCGCCATATCGAGAGTTATGTATCACAGTGTTTTAAGCCTTGCCACATTGAAAGTGCCGATTGCGATATCGGAGGTTATGCATCACAAGCTATAAAGGGATAGCATACTATAAACTGCGATTGCGATATATATATATATATATATATATATATATATATATATATATATACAGATATGGACCCAAAATCAATGTCAACTGTCGGATCAAATAAAAGGAGGTCAATGGTGGTGATCAAGCGAATTGGTTGGTGATCAGGATAAGCGACAAACGTTAGATCGAGCACCAGATCGATGGTCACAATTTAAATTCTAATCGCGGAGGTGAAGGATTGATAGGAGTTCGGATAAAGGAAGGAGTATCACTATGGAGGTGTCTTTTATGTTCGAACCCAACGATATATATATGTCTGGGTGTATAAATACCGGGTGTATAAATATTTCAAGTCTGGCTAAGTGTTTCGGAGCGGGGTTTTCCATGTATTCCATGTTTATCCCTATATTTTGATATGTTATCTGGTCCTTGGTTTAAAGGCTTAAGGCCTTGTCATATTAAAGATCTGATTGTGATTGCGGGATTATTAATATATATTGCATGAATATTATAAAAGGGGGCCTCTCTGATATTTTCTTTAATATGCAACATTATTGTAATTCGGCCTCTCTTCCACATTAACGTGTCCTGTGTGTATTAATGGATTTGAAGAGATAGAGGAAGCCGAAGAGTGAGCACAAAGGAAGCTGAAAGATCAAGCGAGCGTTGAGGAAGCCGAAGAGCCAGTGGAGAAAGGAAGCCAAAGGTCAGGGGTATTAGGAATATAAAACAAAGAACAAGGAAATTTTAGGGGAACTGGAAAAACTATAAGAAAATAAAGGAAGCCAAAGCTCTGGTCGAAATGGAAGGAACAAGAGGACAAAAGTAAGTCATAGGCCCAACAGGGTTGGGAGTAGAGAATTACAACCAAACAGATCCAGATAGTTTATAGCACAAGGTTGGAGCTCTTGAGGTTGGTGCCTTAGAATTGAAAGGATTGGTGTCCTAGGAGTTGGTGCTCCTAAATTCAAGGTTGGTGCATCTATTCCTATTATCTATTTATGTATTCCAAATATAAATGTTTTTTAACTGATAAAATTAATAATTGAAAAAGAAATACTGATTCACCCCCCCTCTCAGTGTTTCCCACAAATGTCACCATCATAATGATGAGCCCCATAAATGGGTAATTATATGGGCTTATTTTGCCTCCTAACTCAGATTAATCCACCATTCTCATTAGTTTATTGCATGTTTTTTATTATACTTATGCTAATAGAGTGAATTGGGTTAGTCATTATGCCATGAAGCCCAATGTGTGCTTTATGCATATTTTTGGTCAATTTTGAGACAAAGTCAAGGGTTTAATGAGCATTTGGCAGCCAATATTCGAGGAAAACAAGGGAGAGGATTTGTAGGAGGGTGTCCCAAGCCTCCTTGATTTTAGGAGAGCTGTTGGGGCCCCAGTTGTATAAATAGGGGGGCTTAGGGTCTCAGTAGTTTAGCTAGTTTTTAGTACCATTTTCACACTTTTTTGCAACTCTTGTTCAACTCATTTTTGAGCTTATTTTTGTGAACAGTTTATGTAATGTGACTTTTATTTTGATAATGGAGATGACATATTTTCTGAGCCAGCACTAATTTCTTTCAGAGGGCTGAAGCTCTTGGGTTAGGGCCCAACCCAAGCTACCCAACACCTCTTGCTTTGTACTTATATGTTTTTTCTTCAGTTCATGAGTTAATTTCTGTTACATAGATTCATTTTACCTTGTTTAGAATAGGTTGCTTTTGATGGTTTGCATAGCTGCTTTTTGTTTCAGTTGCTGAAGTAGGTTAATACAGTGATAGGCTAAGATTCAAAAAGGCCAACAATAGGCCCTGATCTCCTTTCTCCCTTCCTGGGACCATGATTTGAGGTCAAGGCACCATTGCTGCCACCAAAAACACAGTTTTGCTTCTTCCATGCAATTTCTAGTGTGATGATTTGATTTGAAAAGTTAAAGGGTTGCTTCAGATTCATTTTTCCAAGATTATTTCCTGTTTCTGTAATAAATCTCTTTGCAAGCTTTTCTATTCGTAAGGTACTGTTCAACACTTTATGTTTCTAGGTCAGAAATTAGGTTAACAAGAGATATGGTTATGTTTTCTTGGTGCAGCTAGTCCTTTTCTTGCTCAGTTTCGGTAGTTAGATGTGCAGATATCTTACAATACACCTCAGCTCACAATACATCAATAAATTAGCCAGCATCATCTCATTTCTCACAGGTTTCACAAGTCAGTCACAGTCCTTCATGAATCTGCTCTAATTTCTGAACTTTTTCCATAAGCTTTCCTCTTGTCATTTGAACAAATCCAACCATCATTTTCTTTTCTGATCCTCTTTGTTAAGCCCCAAACACCTCAAAAAATCCATATAGTCTTCAGCTACCCTTTCCCACCATTTTTCCACTCTTAAAACCTCTAAAAATAGCTCTCAACATCCTCCTGTAGATCCTCCTATAGATCCCCTGCAGCCTCATGTAGAATTTCCTGTGAGTGATTTTTCGAAGTCCGATTACAGGGTAAGTCTTCAGAAGGTTACCATAGGATTCTTAGGACCCCTCCATAGCTTCTTACACCTCTAAAAAAACCAAATCTGCCCTCCGTCGCCACCAACCCTCTGCCACAACCACAAACAGACAAAATCACATGCATAACAATTTCACATAAAACACATAAAAACGCAAAAAGATGTTCTTTTCTCATTTTCTTCTAAGAATAACTTGAATAGATGTAGTTTCTCTTTTCAGTAGTCAATGGCATGCATTTCATTAGTTTTCATCTCTTTTTCTGCAAAAGTAGTGTTAGTTGGAAAAATTAGGGTTTTCTAGGGTTTGCTTTGTACTCCAGTCTTCTTTCTCTTTCTGCAAGTATAATAGTCTTTGTAGAGTTAGCTTTATTTCATCACAGTTAAAAGCTTCTTCTAGAAACTCATAGAAGTTGACTTGAACTCCTAGTGATCTTATGCCAGCTGACCAAGTGACAACCTATAGTAAGATCTAGTACTTGTGCATACAACACCGTTGCTTCCAAGTTTGTTACGAACTACTGGGTTGTTAAAAGTAAAGTAGGAAGCCCCAAGATCTGAAGCATTATTGCTGCAATACTGGTGCTCACCACTTTTTGGCACCGTTTCTGGGGAAGCGTCAAAGTATTTTGTGATTAATGCTTTTCTTCTATTTCCTACTTCAATATTCTGCTAAGTAGTTTATTTAAGCAAAAGTAGAGTAGTTGTTTCTTTCAATTTCTGCATTTCTTTGCTTTCATTTCAATTCTGCAATTTCTGTTTCAGCAAAAATATATTAGTCATTTCCTTGCTTTCATTTCAATTCCGCAATTTCCATTTCAGCAAAAGTAGATTAGTCATTTCCTTGCTTTCATTTCAATTCTGCAATTTTCATTTCAGAAAAAGTAGATTAGTCATTTCCCTGCTTTCATTTCAATTGCTCTCCTCTTCAGTTCTGCAATTTCATTTCAGCAAGTTCATTTCAGTTAGTTACAATTTGTTTTGTTCAATCAATTTCAGTTTTGCAGGTACTATCAGTGTGGGGAAAGAGAAGCAAAAACCAACCAAAAAGATTTCCTTTCATGCCTGGTAGGAATAGAGATAATTCAAGAAAATGTTTACCCAACACCCCCATTGCCTCACACAGCCAACCTTCTCTCTTCTTCGGTGGCTGCAATCAAGAAAAACCCTTAGGTAACAACTAGACATATTTGAAGAACCTATAGGGGAAGAAGAAGAAGAAAACATTCCTCTAGAGCCAATGGCTAAAAACAGAAATGTTGGGAGCAATACCTTTTCTTCCAATTCATCCATTAAAGGTGAAATTGGAAGCATGCTGGAAGACCTCAAGAGTGAGATGTTGTAGATTCTTGCCATGAAAATGGATGCCTTACATATCAAAAGGAAACAAGATGAAGGAGAGAGGGCTTTGGCCATTTTTTTCCCTAGATGCACTGGGAGGCATCCTAGGAATGAATGCCCATTGAACTCTATAAAGGTTTGTTCAATCTGTGAAGAAAATCATTCTACAAACAAGTGTCGTCCTTGCCCGGACTTAAATTTGTATACCAAGGGGCCGAAGGAGTCACTGAACAGATCTATTACATAAACCAAAAGAGGCCACATGGACCTAGACCATGCTAACAAAGGATGCAAGGGACATCTCAAGCATACTACAACCCCGACCAAGTCACATCCATACCTTCTTGGGGCCCCCCTTCTCATCATTCCTGGTCCATGCCTCCTCCTTCGCCCTTCACATCTCCATATCATGCCCAACCAACCACCCATTCATTTCAACCCTATGCTCAGCCGCAACCTCAGTGGAATGCATCTCATCAGGGGTGGAGGCCCCAGTACAACTCTCCTCCCGCTCTTTTGCCTCCACCACCTGTTCAACCACAACCATTGCCTCCTGCTCCACCAAGGCAACCCCAAATGCATGCCCAGCCGAACCCAAACCTGAACAACAGATAGACCCAGCAAGTATATAGTGGGGAATCACCATTTCCAAACCCGCACATTGGAGTATCTCAACCCAATTACAATGTTGAGGAACACCACTTCCAAACAACTCCTCTTGAGCTCAATGATATTCACCATAGCTCAGGAAGAGTATTGCAAAAAAGAGATTATATTGATGTCATTGAAGGACCACATCCAACAGAAGAAGATGCAAAAGAGAAGATCAAAGAATTATGGGCTGCACTTGATGAAGAGAAGACATCAGAATCAGAGATCGAGAGAGCTTGGTTACCATCAAATCCTCCATGTATTCAATAGAAAAATTAGCAAAAAGAGGAAGATGTGAAGGTCATGATAGAAGAAGAAATGAAGAATGATCCAGATCAGCAAAAGGACCAAGGACATCACAACTATATTCAAATATGGTTCTAGACAGTCATTAAGTTGCAGCAATACTCTCTTCCTCAACTATGCTTGATCCCTTCAAAGTCAAATCATTTGGTCTCTGAAATCCTGATACATGTCAAAGCATACATTTCAAGCCTCCACATCATTTTTTCTATCATCTTGATGTGCACATGGCTCCATTGGAAGTATTCTTATACTTGAAAATGATTTTGTTTTTCAAGTAGGGTAGGGTAGAGAAAAAGAAAAAAGAAAAAATGAAAAATAAGAGGGAAAAAAATAAAAATCTAAGGTGAAAACCTCCCCGGAGGCGCCTCAGATTGGCTTATTGGTTGAAAACCTCCATGAGGCAGTCAATGGGTTGGAAAGAAGAAAAAATAAAAAGAGAATAAGATCCTTGGGTGAAAAAATCCCTTGGAGGCGTATAGGGCAAGCAATTAGGGTGAAAACCTCCTTGACGTGCCCTAGTCGTTTTCAAAAAAAAAAAATGAAATTCCAGTTGTATTGCAGGTTTTGCATGAGAACTTCAAGAAGCAGAAGCAGGTGCCAAGAAAGCTCTGAAACAAATACTAGCACCTATCCTACCTTCCCTCACCTTTCTCCATCATTCTTGACATTCTTTCCACCTCACTGTGCTTCTTTTTTGAAAACTGTGTTTTCTACAAGAGGCTCCTGTAGAAATTACAGAGAGCTAGAAATGGATTTTAAAAGCAGTTTGGGGAATAGGGAAGCTTCATAAAAGGTTTATAAATACTTCTGTAGTCTTCAAACCTCTCTTTCATCATTTCCAAGTATGCATTATAGCCCAAGCTCTCTCTCTCTTTTTTTTTTACTGTCGAAAAACTACAGGATACTTTGATACAAAAATACATAGAGCAGAAATTTGTTTTTTCTATAACTTGAAAACCGTGTATCCGTTTAAAAAAATATTTCATGGGGAGTTGCATATGGATTATGGTAACATGCTCAAGCAATTTCAGCAAATTCCAGTGCACGGTTACCAAGAAATTGGCCTCCATCACCTTCAACGATTTTTGCATTTTTTCCAGATCCGTGCATCCATTTAAAAATCTGTTTCATGGGGATATGCATATGGATGATGGTAACATGCCCAAGCAATTTCAGCCAATTCTAGTGCATGGTTTCCAAGAAATCGACCTCCATCACCTTCATCCATTTTCAGTTTTTCTCGAAATCAGTGCATCCATTGACCAAATTTTTTCTATGGGAGGTGCATAATGACAACGGAAAATGCTCAGAAAATTTTAGGTCAATCTAGTCTATCGTTTGGGAGATGTGGACAAAACAAGTGAATGTCCCATTGAAATCTAGCATCGGCAACATAAGGATGCAAATTTGAAGGTTGAAGCAGATTCCTGAAGATCAAATCTAGCCAGAGGATACCTGCACAAAGCAAATAGCCATACATCTGAAAGTAGAGAGCATGCATCAAAGGAAATACATGCATGCAACAACTAAAATATGAGCATGCAACAACAAAAGAACCAAGCAGCACCGCGGCACGAGCATTCAACTTACAGGTAAGTGTCTAACCCTTTCCTCTATTGCATCTGTATAGTTCGAAAACTGCATGAACGAATGAGATGGTTGGGATTAAACCAGAAAGGTGGCCACCCTCTTCCAGTTTGACTGCGCTCATCCGGAGATCCAAAGACACGTGCGTCTAGTCAACTCACAGAAAAATCCAAAAGACAGATAGTGGCGGATGTTTAAACTCCAACGCAAATGATGGGAAGTGATTGTGGGCAGAAAGCATAAATACTCATGATGACACAACAATGAGAACCAACGGTCCAAATAATGACAACACACCCTTTTTTCCACCTCACATCATCACCGGAGATATGTCCAGTAAACATAAGTACTCTGCCTCGAACTCATTCACCACCTTTGTTTCCATTTTATCATTGTCCCCGTAGCTGCAACAAGCTACCTGCCACCTCCAGAGCCTTGAAACAGTCGCTCTTTGTAATTTTTAGAACCCTTCTGCCTATTGGATTCTACAGGAACATTATCTAGATCTATAGGAACAAAAATAGATCCTACAGGAGCCCTCTCTACAGGAGGACCAGTGAGCAGTCTTGTAGAGGAAAAATTGGGGTTTTATGGAAAATTCGATCTTGAAGAGGTAGGCTTTGGTAAACCCACTCTGCATATTCATATATAGAAGGGGTGATGTGATTTCAAGCAAAGGATTGAGTGAAAAGGAAGGATAATTGAAATCAAAATTCTGCATGTTTCTTAAGAAAAAACATAGTTTTATCTACTCTCTGTTTCTAAGATATTGTCTCCTTCACCACCTTCATACTCACATATACAAAGGAGTAATGCAAGTTTAGAAAAATTGAGTCTGGAAGGAAGAAAAATTGAATTAAAAACTCTCCATGTTTCTTGAAAGAAAACCTCAGTTTTTTCTCTGTTTTCAGGTTTGAAATTTGTTGTCTCCCTCTTCACTTGAGATATTCTAGAAGACTTTGAACATCATGATAGGAGGATTTATGAGGAAGGAACCTCTGAACTCAACCAGGCTACATGAACACCCAGAGGTGGTAGCCCTTTTTACTAGAGAAAATTTGATGCCCTTGTTTGAAATGCTTCATGGGTATGATGAAGAAGTAACAAAGGAATTTGCCTTGTCTTTGACACCTCACTCAAAAACTCATGCCATTGTCAGTTTTAGGGGTCTCACTATAAAAATTACCCCAGAATTCATCAGCAGGGTTACCAGTATCCCACTTGGACTACCCTGGAGCAAGGAAGAAAAACCACTGGGTCAAGTTGCCAAGAAAGCCTTCTTCCAGCCAAATGTGCATCCTGTAGAGGACAAAAATGGCATCAGGAGAAAAAGCACACCTTACCCCTGGGATGAGGTTAGCTATCAGATTATCAAGTACATCTCTTGTGAAGGAAGGAAAAACATAGTTTATGGGTACCAATTCATGATTTTGCATGAATTAAGGTATGGAATGGACCTTCCTGCACCCCAAAAACTCAGTATTCCCTATTTTGTCCTCCAATCCTTAATAGAATCTAGCATCAAAATGAAGGCATGAGTTCCAAACCAATTGGCTCAGCATGGGCTAATTAAGCTACTGGTGGAAGAGGCCCTCCACACCTTCATAATACCCATAGCCTGAGAGATTTTTAGAAATATGACAAGGGAAGATGATGTGAAAGCCCTCACATATGACCTCTGTCCATCTGAAAGTGAGGGAGAAGAACAAAAAGGGGAAGATGAGGAGGAAACTAGAGAAGAGGAAGAGAAAACCCAAACAAAGGGAGAAAAACATGAAACAGAGAAGGATAAGACCATAGCAGAGAAGAAGAAAGAACCTAGGACAAGAGGAAAAAGGACTAAAACAGAAAGGAAAAAGACTAAACCAGTGAAGACAGAGACTACAACAGAAAGAGAAGAAACAAAACAAGAAGAGGAGGAAATTAAAACAGAGATAGAAGAAACAAAACTTGCAGAGGCATAAAAGACAAAAGAAGAAGAAACAAAAGCACCAAAGGCAGAAGTGTCTCCTAAAACACTGGAAGGGAGGCAGTAGCTGTTCTTGCTCCACTCAGCACCCCAGTTAAGCCCAAACCAAAGAGAAAAAGGCAACCATCCATGTATTTCAAGCCTCGAAAGAGCACTAGGATAAAAAGAGAGAAGCCACAACCACCCTCAAAAGATCCTATCACCATTGAAGATTCTCCTACTGCCAAAAAGGAGGAATCTCCATCCAGAACCCCCATCACCTATGAAAGAGGAAGACCTAGATCTTCCACTTGGGGGGAAAGGATAAAACTATAGGAATCCAAAACTGTCCTAAAGGATGCGTAGACTGCTCTACAGAAGACCTTGACAAAGCTACAGGAGATTGAGAAACTTGAGAAAAAGGAAAAAGAGCAGATCAAGGGGAATGATGAAACAGAAGGAATACCAAAACCTGACCCACAACCTAGTTTAGGCTCTTATTACAACCTTTTGGAAGGAGGGAAGATCATCCCATAGAAGTTTGCAGTCCCTCTTTTCTTTGAGCTAGAAAAAGAAAGAGTAAGGAGCCACAGATGGATGAAAATTGCAAAGTCGAAAGGGGTTTTAGACATTGGCCACATAGAGAGAAGGCTTAGAGAGATGGGCAGAGAGCTGGCCACTGTAAAACATGCAGAAGAAATCAAAAGATCTCACTTGGAAGCAGAGAATGAAATGTTAATAAAACAGCTGCAAGAAAGGGGAACCTTGGTAGAAACTGAAAGGTAGAAATTGAAATGTTAAGAAAACAGTTGCAAGAAAGGGACACGCCGGTAGAAACTGTAGTGTTGAGAAAATAGCTGCAATAAAGGGAACCCTAGGCAGAAAATGAAATATTAATATTAAGGAGACAACTACAGGAAATAGAAGCCCAATTAGCTTGCATGGCCAGCTGGGCTATGGAGGCACTACAGTGCAGGCAACTAGCCAAATCATATGCAGTATACCTCAAAGCTTAGTGGCTACTATTCCAGATCAAGACCCTGGCCTAGAGAGGTACCACACCTTTTCAGGATTATAGACAGTTCATGGATCTCTGTCATCACAGTTTAGCAAAGGACAAGGAAAAGTTTGCATAGTTTTATTTTCAAAACATGGCCCTCACTGATATGAACCTATGGGACCCCAATGCTAGGTTGGGGGACTTGCAGTTGATGGACATGACATCTTGGATGAGTCATGAGGAGAAAAGGGCAACGAAAATCAAGAAGTTAATGGAAAAAGAGCTAAATGAACCCTTAATGATCCGAGCTGAGCCAACAGATCCCATGTCTCTCATCAGTGCCCACCAACACCCTATAGATAATCATCAAAGTGCCCCTAAGTATATCAATGAGCAGGCCCAGGCTATTGCACATTTTGAGGACATGGAAAGATTGCTTGGAGAGGACTGCATTCATTCTTGTATGAGAAGGTGGAACACACTGCCACATGGCCTACAGATCAGGGAGCATCACTCCTAAAACAAGATGAAAGAAGCATTGAGGAGAGTCCTATGTACAAGCGCTCTATGAAAAGTTTGAAGGCTAGCTGGATTGGCCTGAAATTCAGTCCTCGACTGCTGCTAGGCCTACTGGAAGGTGTAAAAGAAGAAGAAGAAAAATAGCAGTGGGAGGAGGTGGACAGAAATAGTAGATTCCATGATAGGGAAGAGGATCTCACATTAGAGGATGGGATGTCAAGGAAGTCATCAGGGCCATCAAAGAAGAAGAGATGGACTAGTTTCTCAGAGGATGAGCAACATGTTTAGTAGGGGGTGATGATGAGCCCCATAAATGGGTAATTATATGGGCTCATTTCTCCTCCTAACTCAGCTTAATCCACCATTTTCATTATTTTATTGCATGTTTTTTATTATATTTATGCTAATAGAGTGAATTGGGTTAGTCATTATGCCATGAAGTCTAATGTGTGCTTTATGCAGATTTTTGGTCAATTTTGAGACAAAGTCAAGGGTTTAATGAGAATTTGGTAGCCAATATTTGAGGAAAACAAGGGAGAGGATTTGTAGGAGGGTTTCCCCCCTCATTTATGACCCCCTACTTTGAATCCTTTTTCAGAGGGCTTGGAGCACAAGTAGCCACATCAATGCATCAAAAGGGCGGCCGAGCAAGTGAAGAAGAACTGATGTCTATCTCTAGTCTTGGGAGCCAAGCCTCCTTGATTTTAGGAGAGATGTTGGGGCCCTAGTTGTATAAATAGGGGGGCTTAGGGCCTCAGTAGTTTAGCTAGTTTTTAGTACCATTTTCACACTTTTGTGCAACTCTTGTTCAACTCATTTTTGAGCTTATTTTTGTGAACAGTTTATGTAATGTGACTTTTATTTTGATAATGGAGATGACATATTTTCTGAGCTAGCACTAATTTCTTTTAGAGGGCTGAAGCTCTTGGGTTAGGGCCCAACCCAAGATACCCAACACCTCTTTCTTTGTACTTATATGTTTTTGCTTCAGTTCATGAGTTAATTTCTGTTACATATATTTCACAGCTGTCACTCTCCCACGAGATTCTTCTATCTGTGGTCAGATTCATCCGATCCTAGTCTTGTGCAGTTATCTGGTAAATGCAATCCAACTCATCGTCGCTTTCATCTTTCGTGCTCGGGTTCAGTGTAGCACGCTCCTTCGGATGGGTCTAACGAGACTACCATGCACAGTGACTTTTTCTTGAATATCATCTTCCTCTTCTTCAGGTTGATGACTCCATTCATATTAGTTGCCCAGTCTATTCCTAACAACGCAGGATAAGGATTGTTGTCATCGACAATCTCTATCACTTCAAAGTTCGCCTATGTGCTCGCACCTTCAATATCAACTATTACTCCTTGCAATCTTCCCATGGGCACAATTTTCTATTGGTTCACCATTCGCAATTGAATAGGGGATCACTGCAATGCGGGCCTGCCCATGCATTCCCAGGTTTGCTTAGGTAATACATTCACGTTCGACCCCAGGTCTAGGATTACCTGATCCATTTCGTACTCACCAATTTGTGTCGTCAATCTCATCTCCCTCCCAGTGTGTAATGTATGCTTTCCCAGTTTCCGGACTACGCACACTTTCCCCGACCCCACGCACCTAGTGATCAGCTCTGGTAGTCCTTAACTAGCTTATTGTTGCGCAGTAATTTCATGCATGTATCTAGAAAGGTAGTAAGCATGGATGGATCCATTCCTGGCTCCAGTTGATCCTTACTACCTGAAGTGGAGGCCTCTGTGAAGCTCTTCTTAGCTTCCATAAACATCTCCTTTGCGCATTCTAAGTCAAACTCAAGTTTCTTTGTAGGAGCCTTACGAACCCATGTATCTTCCTCAGGTTGCTTCCCTTTATCTTCCCCTGTAGTCGCGCCACTTCTTAGCATCATGTTCACATTTGGGTCTTCTTTGCGTGGTTCACACCTCATCATTTGGATATTTTGAGCCGGAGGCGGCTGGAGTACGCCTTTCTCGTGCATCTGTGTGATCAACGTAGGACAATCTATCTTTTCGTGATCAAAATGAGTGCAATACGAATAGGATAACCTTGTTGGGTTGGTACAATCGCGGTCATAGTGCCCTGGCCCTCCGTAATTGTAACAAATTATCTGTTTGTGGCCCCTTCCTGGTCCCATTACTCCTCGTCCTCAACCTCGCTCCTGAAATCCAGTGTGTGCCATCCCCGCAGTTGGGTTGAGGGCTCATGATTCTGTCTGCATCCTAAAAGTTGGGGCCCGATCCATCACTAACTCGTAACAGCGACAAGTGTACTCATCGTGGCCTACCGACCTAGAGAAATTACAAAATAATTGTTGTGGAGTCTGTGTATACTTCTGCAGCAAGTGACAATTGTTTTTCATGTGTTCCCCCCTATCTGACAGATTGCACACCATAACGTGGGTGTCTCACTCGGCCCTGCTTGGGCTTCTGGTATCAACAGCATTGGCCCCCCTCCTATCAAGTAGTTCGTGAATACTGGACAATGATCCTTGTCGTGGCCCTAGCCTTTGCATTTTATGCACCATACTTCTTTTCGTGCCTCTGGCCATGGTGCCCTATCCTGCTCCAAACTTTGCATCTCCAGGCATAGATTCTGTATTTTCACGTGGATTTGTTGAACTCCCAACCTAAGGTCTTGTATCGGGGTCTCATGCAGCCTTATCGCCATTTCGAATGCTTCAGCCTGGGTTGAAAGCTTCTACTGTGACAACGCCATCCTCAGGTGTAGTGTCAGAGATGCCACAAACCATACGCGGTGTTGCACATTCGTTAGTGTCATATTAGCCTCGCGAATCGTACTTTTCAGCCGCTGATCTAGATCCCAGGGGGTTTCACTCGGGAGCATCACGATCTCTTTAAACTTGATGATTGACTGTGTCTCTGATTTCGAACGGCTAAATTATCTGTTCAGCACATTCTAGATCTCTGCTATCCCTACATTTGGGTGATCGTTAGAGTGCTTGATATATCACGTTAATGTGTGATCCTGCAGCATGCTCACCAATGTAGCCTTCTTAATGTTGTCGTTCGTGACACCTTGTTCTTCCCCCACTACTCTTACCACAAACCAGAACTGGTCCGAATCCTCATTCCCTACTCCTTTGAATACAGGTAGCTTGATCGCACTTGCCATGTTGAACTGAGGGGTTAGTGGAGTTGGAGTGGGTGGAGATGGAGGGGAGGGAGGTGAAGCGGTGATGGCGTGGGTGGAGGTGGTAACTGTGGAATACACTGCTTTATCAAACTGATCACACTTCTCAGAGAGAACCGAGCGAGATCTTCCTAGCTCTCCCACGACAGTGAAAGTAATGGATTGTTTTCTAATTCCCCGCTACCTTTGTAGATCTTTCTGCTCCGCGTCATCCCAAACATTAATGTATTCACATAACCCACTTTTCACATAACAACATCTTAATCCAGGTATTCAAAGATTTAATGTACTTACCTCACGGTTCCTTGAGAAAATGTCGTTCAACTTCACTATATCTCACGGTCGTGTCCACCACGAACTCAGTGATGAATCCTCCTATTATCTGGTCAAGCCAGTAGTCCACAACTCTCGTGATCTCGTCTTCTAATGCCTCTAGTCTGCGCACTAATTCTGGAGTCCACACTATGGGTTGCTCGAGCTTACACCTTCCTGGGTTGTCGACTAATCTCGCGATCCACTCATACAACTCAAAAGGAAAGGATGCAAAGAAAATCTCGTGGATTTCCGTATACATGTATCGATCCAACCACCTTTTCTCAGATACTTGCAGAGTTCTCTTTTCGTATGTCATGAACTCGTGAATCTTTTTGTCCAGCCACTCTTCAATTTCCTTCTTGGTTGGGTTCCAGTGGCACGACATCAGACATCCCTTAGGCAGATCCCAGTCTTGGCAACGAAACCATTTGTTGGCTACGTGGGGCTTGACCCAGGTTCAACAATGAGTTTAGCCAAGCAAATCCTAGTACTATTGGCCCTTTCGGTAACAGTCCGTGGGGCACAGACTGAGGTCTCACCCAAAGTAGTATGGGAGGGTGTTGGAACCAGGTTTCCACACCCTAGGGATGTCTTGATGTGGGAGATTGGTACGTGATTCAATCTTCGCACTTACTAGATTACGCGTACCATCAAGGTTCTGGCATTCTGTGGGACCATCTTGGCACAGCTCCCGCCCAGTGCCACCAGTGTTAATTACCCAAGTCCTCCTTAATTAGGGTTTGTTTGTTAATTACTTAGAAGATTCCCATTCATAAACATACATATAAGTGCGCACATATAAATAAACAGATACCATCAACACATAACATTCAAATACAGATCTATGAACCAGATGCATAATATGTCAACCCAACTGCTCTTTATTAATGATGCCTTCAAAGTTTGATCTAGTACAGACTCAACTCCACCCTATGCACTCAGCTACAGGGGTCTGCGCACTCAGCAGCAGACTCTACTAGGCCTCTGTGCACTAAAATTCAGAGCCTCTACCCACTACTACGACCCAAAACACTTCAGATTCACTTCTATCTTCTAACCATGCCTTTGCATCTATCTATTACTTTTCAATCCAAAACTGAGACTCTACACTTAGAGCCTCGCTCTAGTTATACAATCCCATGTTCTACGGACCATGGGTAGGCCAACACACTTTACATTAAATTACATTATTTTAGCATAGACAACCCTAGACTCTTGCGCTCCGCGCCCGCATTTCGTGGGGTCTTTACATTACATTGACCAAAACTCGGGCTTTAAGCCCCAAAAATTTGTTATGGGAGGATCCACTGCCTAACATTAGGGTTGGGTCTTGGTGTGTATCCTCCTCTTTTGATGTTTCTTGTTCCTTTTCTTCAGACCTCCTCTTCACAATCTATGTAGAATAAATTCTTCTGAACACAATTATGAACTTTAGTTTATTTTCTTTCACAACTGTAAAAAAGCCTTTTTTTCTCTTTTTTTCCTCCAATTTTTGTGGTGTCAACCTTGTAGGTTGCGGAAGACTAGGAGAAACAACACTTCCATCTTTATAGTTGTGAGTGGTACACTTCCTTGTTTCCATAATTTTTCTTTCAACGTTTCTTGCCACCTTGAATGCCTTCTCCAATGAATTAGGTTCCCAAAGGCGAACCTCATGTTGGATGTTATATTTTAAATTCCCTATGAAGACATCAATCCTATGCTACTCTAGAATATCGGTTACCCTAATATTCAATTTTTGGAAGTCTTCAATGTGCTTCTCCATTGAACCCTTTTGTTTGAGATTTATCAATTGGCTAAAGAAGGTGTTTCTCTTTGTATCTTCATAATGTGCTATCATTTCCTCTGTAAAAATTGACTAGGTGACAACTGGTTTATGAGAAAAAATCCATCTATAGCATATAAATTGATTGGGTTCTAAAAATAAATATGAAATATGTACCTTTTGAGAGGTTTTCACATCATGTAGATCAAAATATTGCTCCATCTGTAGTATCCAAGTTACCAGACCTTACCATCAAACTTACTCATATCTATCTTTGGAATGTGGTGTTTCTTAAACCCCACATTGGAATCTCTAAAATCTAATTCATATTCCTTTTGCCCTCATCATGATTTTCATGGCTTACATTCCCACCCCTGGGACTCATTTCTTCTAGCAACTTTACCAAACCTTCTTTCAACCCTTCTATTTTGACATTCATCATTACTTCCATGTATGATTTTAAACCATCATTCAAAACTCCCATGTCCCTTTTTATACCATCTATATTAACATTCATTTCACCTTCAAATTATTATTTTTTACTTTTTGCAAGAGAAAAATTTGTTGCACTTGGTTTCGTAAATTTGATATATCATGCTACATTTCTTCCTCTTCTTCATGCGCCATAGAATATATTTCTGGTTTCTTACTAGGTGTATCCATTTTTTTTGTTTCAAGGACTTTTGGAATCCAACAATGATATATATGCTTCACTATGCCCCTTTAATCACTTCAAATTGATTTTTCAATCAAAAGTTATGCAATTTTTAAAATAAAATACATACCTTTTTCTTCTTTTTAGGAGCTCGATCTTTAAACGACTATAACTCTACAATTTCAGATCCGCAAGGTCTAAAATTACTTTCTGTGATATCCCTCTGAGTCCTCTTTCCAACGCCACAAGTCATACCACAATTAGATTCTTCAAAGTAATATTATGTCAAATTTCCCACAATGACCTGATTATGGACTAGTTCAGTAGTGAGAACTTGTACATAATGCCACGTGCTACTGTTTATGATTTAGGCCCTGAAATTGATACACAAGAAACTAAAGTCCATTCTTTTTCTTTAAATTTTACAAAATTCCAATCTAATGCTTGAAGATAGAGTTATGATTATTTTCCCTCGGTCACTTTTTTAAGACTGAATTTTGGATCATGAGAAAAACCTTAACTTCCTCAGGTCATATATAAAAAACTATAGCGAACCAGGATCTGAAATTCCGGCATAACATTCAACACAATTTAGGGTCCATGTGGTTTTAATTTAAGCTTCTAAAACTTCGTAGAAAATAAGTTATAGCGAAAATTCCACGATGACCTATTTGAAGCAACGAAACCCTAGAATCGAAATCTCTGATAAAAAATGCTATGCAACCAGCTCACAGAAAAGATAGATCAACAATTAAAAATTATCCTCTTTGAGGTGGAAACCTCCTTTACATTACATAAATGAATAATTCTTGGGTGATACAAATGAGAGGATCTCCTTTGTATATATAGGAGTCTAAGGGGTCAAAATATAATCAGAGCCTACATAACAATAATAATGTAAGGGCACAACAATAACAATAGTGGTCTTCTATGGGGCACAACAATACCCATATGGGGGTTACATGGGCACAACAATAAAAATAGGTGGGATACACTAGTATTAGAGGTACCTAATAAGATAATTCAACATATCGGTCACTACCATCATCTAGAGGTATCCATAAATGTTCTTCTAGGTGTAGAACATACTTAGCTAGTGGATACAATGTAAGTTTCGTCATCAATTCCTCTAGAGAAATAGTCATATTTCGAAAGTGACATTAAATATAAGAATTTATTGTTATCACCAAAAAATTGATCCTTTAGCCTAATTTACTTGATGGATCGAAGTACACCATGTAAAGCCAATTTTACCATAGTAAAATTGCTTTTACTGTTAGAAATTACTTAATAAACCACCTTTATTAAGTAATTTATAGTTAAACCCATGAAGAATAATTAAATAAATCACTATTTATTTAATTTTCTTCTAAGAATAATTAATTAAACCATCGTTCAATTATTATTCCTTGTCATATTTGACCCAGTCATGAAAAATAACAGATAAATCATTAGTTATCTTATTTTTCTCTAAGAATAATTAATTAGTCACTAATTAATTATTATTCTTTGTCAAATTTGACTAAATCCCTTAGGAATAATTAAATAAATCATTATTTATTTATTATTCCTTAACCAATTCCTTGAGATGATAAATAAATCATTTATTTATTTATTGTTTCTAAATAAAAGTTTAAATACTCTTTCCCTCCTAGCCAAATATAATAAAATATTCCAAGTGGTTATTCCAAGAATGGGGTTAATAATATTTTGTTATTGCTCATTATTAGAGGATAACTCAATATTTTGTTATAAATAGGAGGGTTTTCCATTCATTATTCACTTTTGATTATTTTCTTTGTTGCACTCATTGTTGTAACTCTGACTATTTTCATTGCTGCACACCATATTTTTGTTGGGTTTACACATTATAGAGGAGAGGGACTCTGCACAAGCTGAAGAATTTTGAGGATAGCCAAGAACCCATCCCATAGAGGGCGGTTGGTAACATTTATTTGTTCTCTTCACAGGTATTATAATAAAACTATTCATTGTATATCTGGTTTCCATTGGACGATTGGAGTTATTACTATTTCTTTTTATTGTTTAACTATGATTGTGGCATGGATCAGAATTTTGACAGGTTTTGTCTCTATCAGTTGCTGCAGATCTACAATGTTTAGTAGCCATTTATATTTTTGAGATTGTTTTCCATCCAAAATCTTAAGTGGGTTATTTTCATACATCTTTGAGAAGAAAATACTACAACAAAATTGGAGACTCCACTTGGGATATAGTTCAGATCCATAAACCTGAGTGACCTTAGGTTTTCAACTTAGGGTTTCTTCTTTTTTTCAAGTCTCTTAATGTTTCGTACCTTTTTAACCCTAGATTTGTTAAATTTCTTACTTCTGCAAGATTGCTGGTCTTATCCGTAGGTCACAGGAACCAGTCGCGACAAAGGCGAAACTTTTTTCTGAGATTTGCCAACTGGGAATCAAGGAGCAGAAATCGATTTTTTAGCCCAAAAAGTGTGATATTGAGGCCAAAGCACACCTTTCAACCCAAAAAGCGTGATCTCACTTGAAAACAGGTCAGTACCTGCGATTTTAGGGTTTCCAAGTTTTTGTTAGATCTGTTTCTATGTTTTGCTGAGAGATGTTTGCTGGGTTTTTTGACCTCTAACCCTTCCCACTTGGGCCTTGATCTACTCTGATTTACTCATCGAAGTGGAATTTATCCCCCTAGGGATTCTAGTATGCTTCCACCTTTATAAGAGGAGTTTAGCTTAGTGAGTAGTCTAAGTGTTTGCAGCACTTTCAACCAAATTTTCCAGATCTGTACCCTTATTTTTCTGATCTATAAGGATAGGTTGTCACCATCCATAGTTTCATATTTAAACTTGTTTGGTCCTTGGCCTTAGGGTACCATCAGTTTCCCTAGGTGTTTGACCCATTTCCCTATCCTTTTGCAGCAATCCGCCTCTATGTTTTTTTGCTATTTTTGCACCACTTTCTAGCAACCTAGTGTCACTTGATCCTAGTCACACCGAAAACTAGGTCCCTTGACCTTTTTAGTGTTTTTTCTGTCGATTTAGCCACCAACCAGCACAATGTTTCCAAACCTAGTTTGGGTGGGGTTTAGATACTTGTTTTGCTGTTCATTTTCTATTTTTAATTTCAGTTTATTTTTAGCAAGTTTTTTTCTTTTTTACAAACACGATCCAGGCTTAATCAATAAATACACTTACACATACAAGCACACCTTAAGCGAAGGGTGCTTCGTTTACACTGCCAAGCCAAGACTTAACATAACAAATTTATCTTCCCTCATTAAGACAAAGGAATATTTTTGATCTCCCTTTACCATTTTCGTGTCACATGTGTGTTACCAACATTGTGCCACCAAGGAATTTGTCACAGAGACTCTTAGGTATTCATCCCCAGTTTCTGCTTGGGCATATGACTCCTCCCTGCAGGGTTCAAGTTCATAGTCCCCCGAGTCCCCATACCGACTCTTCTCTTGGTTCATCCGATTCTTCATCTAATTCTGAGCCTCCTTCACTGCACTATCGTCACCATGTCTAGACCCAAAACTGGTGCAGGAAACCAACCTGGTGTTGGCTTCGATTTTACTTCAGTGGTCACATCAAATGGAATAGTCTCATGAACTGTTTTGGCAGCCCCCATACTCCCTTTTATGGTTGGATCAAGTCTACCAGATTTTATCCAGATGATAAATGACCCTACACACCACAATGCTGGTTGGCCTGCTATGTCGACTAAGATTCCCTTAGACATCCCAAAGTTTGAGGGTAATGCTGGAGAGGAGCCTACCAACCATGTCCACTCCTTCCACGTGTGGTGTTAGTCCAACTCCATTACCTATGATTTCATTCATCTTCAGCTCTTCTAATGCACGCTCACTAGAGATGCCTAAAAATGGTATGTAGACCAGCTTGCCGCTTCTCATTCAATTTTCGGGACACTTGCTAAAGCGTTCCTCTCATATTTCCAGTTACCTCTTTGGCATGACACTAGTGCAGAGTTATTTACCTCATTTTGTCAGTCCTTCACCGCTCGCCTTTCAAACCATGTTCAAGAGGGGTGTAGAAGGATGAGCACATGTCATTTCCTGCCCTTTGAAGACTGTGTCTATCTAGATTGGTTTCTGAGGAGCCTTCTAGCAGCCATTAGAAAATATGTTGCATCCCATTTTCCTTAGACTGAGTAAGAAGCTCTCCAAACCGCTCTAAGATATGACCTGATTTATGCACAATATGGTTGTGTCTATACTGTCATTCCAGACCTTCATCGTCATGGAGGTGCCAATGCACCGGGGGTATCTCACACCGCTGATGGTATTTTTGGAATCCTTTCACACTCTTATCCATATACTCAGCAAAATTATGGCTATCTGCAAGGGGCACACATTCCTCTAACCCTCATGCCCCTCCTGTTAGCAACATGTTTTCAGGGCCCCAATCTGTCTACTAAAATGTTTCTCCTCTTTATGCACAACCAAGCGCTCTAGCCCCTCAAGCATTAGCACCGCAACCTCCCATGCATCTTCATCCCCAGTAGCTATCACCCCTCTGGGTCAAGTGTTTTCATAGCAGAGCGTGACCAATCCAAAAATTCGAAGAAAAAGAATAAGGGGAAGGGTAACAAGGGTAACCAGGGTAATCAAGGTAACCAACCTAGTGAACCTCAAGGGAACTAGCCTAACACTAACAACCAACAGCAAGGCAGTTAACCAAAGCAGAACAAGACTATTCATATGAACAAGCCTTGTGCATGTTGTGGTGTACATGGCCATTATACACATGAGTGTCCTCTCTTACCCTAGATGCGCCAAATGTGGGAGGCTCAAGCAGCTTCTAGAGGTCAACAATCGCCTCAGAATTCTGTGTCATCTCAACTGGAACTGCTTACAAATCCTTTCCCTTAGCAAGGATTTGTCATTACTCAACCTCAACCAGGTCAAGAATCCCATCACCTCCAACCTTCTCGTCCTGGTGACTACCATATCCCTATGATGAATTATGATGAGGTTAACCCCTTCGATATCAACCTGCAAAGTCAATATGACAAGACATTGACTCCATCCGCCACTGAGTCCAAAACCAAAGCATCTGCTGAGCCTCTTACAACACCAAATAGTCCATTACAGATCCCTCAACCTAAAGTTGAGGCCATTCCTAAGATCCCAAAGGGACCATTATGTCGTAATGTGACTTCTAACCGAGCTACCCATACATACAGTATAGTAGACAAATTGGTGCAATCACCTGCTGCCATGTCAAAGTTGGAAGTACTCCAATCATGCCCATCGCAAAACAAATCTCTACTAACTACCTTGGGTGTAGTATATCCTTCTGATGATCATTTGATTGTCTTCCCTATTGATACATCATGACATCCCCCATTTCCTTCATCTATTGCTTTCCAATTACCAGTTTGAGTCCTTAATTCATTAATCTCCCGACGCATTATTGACGAAGGTGCATCAACCTGTGTGATGTCCACTGTTATTTGGAAACAACTTAATTCACTTGAGTTGTCCCCCTCCACCATCACTTTGCGTGCTTGGGACAGACACTCTTCCCATCCCCTTGGAATGTACTACAACTATCCAGTGACCCTTGCGGGCAAGACCGTCCATGTAAACATCGAGGTTATTGATGCCCCTTTAGATTAAAACATTCTCTTAGGTCGTATTTACACATATGCCATGTAAACCGTTGCGTTTGCGTTGTTCTACAAGATGTTCTTCCCTCATGAAGAGAATATCGTTACCATCGATCAATTGACTTACTACAAGCCGACATCCGTGACCTCCCTCGAGTCCATTATCTCGTCTGCGTTAGATAAGAAATCTCCAACCCCTCTTACTAGTGTTTCACTCGGAGTCTATAAAGATTCCTCATTGTTGGGTGCTTTCCCCAGTCCTCCCCCTCTCATCTCAAAGCCTAACTTTATGAGTGTTTGTATGTTACAAGCATCATGGGTTACTCTCAAGCAGTCTGGTACATCCGATCAACAACTAGCTCCTCAGCACCCTGTTGTTGCCATCCCAGTTGAGCCCTCTAGATCCACCCCCCCAGGACCTCCTATGTTTGTGGGCACCTCTCCTATGTTTCCACCAGGAATCATTCCTCCAGGTCTCAACCATCCAGGAGCTATTCCTCCATGACATTACCCTGTAGGTGAGATACCTTTCTTATTCCCCCCTCCGGGAGTATTTTATGTCCCTTTCATGGCTTCACTGGTTCTTCCTAATATGACTCTAGGGATCCCAATATGGTACATTGATCCCCCTGCAAGCATTCTTCCTGGTCAACTAAGACCTTATCATGCTTTGACCCCAGTTCAACCGGCCCCTACAACCCTTGCCACCACTCCAGTTCCATCACAACCTCAACAAGAACCCACTCCTATTGCGAAAGCATCTGGACAGGGGGGAAAAGCTAAGAGGAAAGAACCTAAGGACAAGGTTTCCCAAGCTCCTCCAGCCCACAAGGCCCTAAAGCCATCACCTCCATGCGCATTGTGTAAAGTTGTTGGGCACACCACCAATAATTGTCCCAAGATTTCTCATCTCAAACCTTTGGTTCATGAAATATTCCGTGAGTCAAATATCCCTGAAGTCCATGTTAACTTACCGGGTCCACCCAAGAAACTCAAAATGTTACGCAAAAATCACCCTTGTGCCTCGTGTGATCATCATTGTCACTATTCCCATTGTTTCCCTTGTATCGATGAATTTTGAAATTGTCTTGAAGCACCTTGCAAATGCAAGGCCAATCGCAGTGGAACACCTACTCCTCTACCCATGGATTTTGGTACCCCTAGTCAACCAGAACAGGGGGACTCTAGTCACACCATCGTGATCCCTCCCTCTGATGTTGAGATGATGGACACCACAGGCCATATCCTTTACTTGTCATCATCCTTGAGTTCCTCGCAAGAAAACCTTTCTAAGGCTTCTGTGTGCGCTTCTATGGAGCCTATTTCGATAGAATCCCAGGTCTCAACATCATTAGATCCTCCATCTACCAGATTGATTTCTACCATTCTACATGATGTGTATGTGAACCTTATTTCTCAGGTTGATGCACCAGGTACTGCCACCACATCATGTAGTCCGTCTTCCTCCCATCCACCCATATTCCAGTCTGATGACGACATCAAGGAAGCTATGTCTACCCTTACCCTTGCACTTAGGCAAGGGGGCATATTTTTGGAGGATTCTGAAGGCCATTTCCTTCCTAATTCTCCCAGTGCACTCTACCTCCAAAAACGTCACTCATAACACATCCATTTTATTTGTGTGTCTTTATTTCTTCCATGAGGTTAGGTAGATTGCATCATCTCATCTGTTGTATTTTTCACCTTTCAGATGGATCCATCATCCACATTGTATATTGGTCAAGCCGACGGTGCGAGTCGCTTCTCCCGGAATCTAGCCTCAGTATTCTTGGCCATTTTAACCCCCTTTCATATGTTAGTCCTTTCGAATGGAATGTGCATTGATCTGCCACCAATAATTAGGCTAACTATAATGCAATGATAGGTTTTTTAGTCGTTTCCCTCACTCATCGCATCCTTCATCTTCATGTTCGTTTAGATTTCTTGCTACTTGTCAAGCAATTGAATGGTGTGTATCATGTGCATAACCAAGTCCTATTTAAAAAATATGTACAAGTTAATTTTTTGGTACGTGAATTTGAAACCATCACGTTCAGTCATGTTCCTAGAGCCAAAAATAACTATGTAGATATCATTGCAAATAACATTCTAGATTGACATTTATCGCATCTTTACCACACAAGATAACCATAAACATAACACATGGTGAACCATCTTCATCATATCAAAATGCATAATCATATTATGTATCATATAAGTGTTTGGAGCACATAGCTCTAAATACATTGGACATGCCCATAGCATGTTACAAAACCAAAACCAAAGGGACCCACATGTCCCCACATCTTGTCACTGCCCAACGGATCCTACGCCAAAGAGTATGCTCCACCTACACGTAGATCATGTACTGCCTGACCAGCCATCATCACGCACCGCATGATACCTCGCCACTATGAGGGAAGGCTGGTACACTCATCTATGTATCAATCATCTAACTCATGCCATCCGCGCTATGAAAATTCAGCCAAGAGTACATCAAACCTACAATGTAGATCAACAAGTAGCACATCATCCTCTGGACCCTAACATGATGATGATGTCCCCCCGATCTGTAGCTCCAGGAGATGTGGCTCGTCCTGAATATCCTACCGGTTTTACCAATGCTATGTGTGCATACCACATATTTTACACTTAGTACCATATACATGTGATAAAAATATGAAATGTACCATAAAAATAGCAACTTAATACTTACCATCTAGTCGCCATGCTCACTCAGGCAGAAGTGAGAAGTTAGGATCTCCTCGATAGTTTATCCCGCTATAAGGGTAATTGTCAATGTAGAGGGGCATCTGATCCCAATGTGTGAAAATCTTGGATCGAAACACCTGTCCGACTCCCCCTCCTCCTCCTCTCCACAGTAGCTACCCCCAACAGTGCATCCTCAGCTCTTGCAGGCCCCCATCTCAAATCTGTACATGAGGATGAATGATGGGTATCTTCTCAAAGAAGGATGCACACAATACTATACCAAAAGTGCAGTCATGGTTCACCTTCATCCTACATAGAATCAATTGTTTTTTCACCGATGATAGCATGAGCTGGGCCCAACCATAGTAGGTCCCAGCTAAAACACTCTCAACTAGCATCATCTGCCCACTAGTGATGTGGTGGAACGCCTGACTGCCCAAGGCCTGTAGAAAAACTGTGACAACATCCCATGTCTCTAGCCTCTCTAGATCACCAATCAGGATAGTCGTGCCCTTCACATGAACATCCCATGGACAAGTGCGCTCCAAAAACTCAGTAATGTTCCTCCCATGAGGCAACACTAGATGAATATCCCCCACCACTCTGAGGGGAGGCAATCCATTCAAGAAATATATATCCTGTAATGTGAGCTCAGTCTTGTGCCCCTGTATGACAAAGACCTCCTGGTCTGGATCCCAATAGCTCACAATTATCAATAGTAAGGGCTCACCTACCCTCATCAATGGGTTCTCTACCAATTTGAGAACCCCATAATGAGTCAATGCCCCTCGAACCCCCTGATCCATATGGATATCGGATTGAGGAGTATCCAAGTCTCATTCATGCCAGTTTATTTTCATCTCTACCAAGCCTGAAAAACATCACGTCTTTTCATTTCAAGAAGAAAACACTGGTCGACACTAATCAATCTACAACCCCCCAGGCCAGCAGACCACCCATCTTTTCAGCCCCAAATTGTAGTCTTTTGGCCAGAAAGTGCATGATCACAGGTCTTCAGTTGTTTCCTATGAGCGAGATCACACTTTTGGTCCCAAAAAGTGCGATGTGACCGTGAAGAGGAGAAGGGGTGTCCTAGGGAGCTGCCGAGTGCCAAAAATCAGGAAATAAACCACTGAAATTGAAGAGATGAGTAAGGCCACCTACCTGAAAGTCGTAGATCCTAATTTTGATGGTTGGTTTATCCGCTACTATATGCACAAGATTTATGGTGTTTTCCTCCTCTCCAAATTCACCATAACTCACTTAGCAAATGAATCCAAATTGGAGGGAAAACATCCTTTCATAGAAAAATCCACAATTTTTCTATTGCCCATTGTGACCAAACCGTAGCTTAGTTTGAAAAACCGTCAACACCTTTGGAAAATTCTCATCAAGCTCTATAATGGGTCTACCTCAGTTTTTGATGATTTGATGCTTCACCAGGAAGACATTTTTCCAAGACGGGTCACTTTGTCGCCTCTTAAAATTGAATTTCTTCATAAAGCGACACTTTTACTTTGAGTTCCACCTCCTATTAATAATTATCATACCATGTGTCAATATTCATCATGAGTAACCATCATTTACTCATGTTTTGATGGTCTGCACTGGGCCTAGTCTGTGTGGCAGCATTATCGAGTCACCCTTTGTTCAGAGCATCCGTGATGAGTCACCCTTGCATCCATGGAGTCTGTTTCACGTCCCATTATATCATGTCACATTATTCCATCCATCTTTGCATACCATTCATCCTGTGTTTCTCATTTTTGCCTTCAATCATACTATCCCCATCCCCCCCAGAAATGAGTCAGTTGCTGCCAGGTCAACCATGCACTTTATGCTTTGACAAGGGAAGTTGTATGTTTGTCCCTCAGTCCCACATTTTTCATTATCGCTAGTTTTAGTCCATCAGTCACATTACTATTTTCCCTTGTGCCTTAGTTGAGGATCCTCATTGCCTCATCTATTGCGGGCCCTATTCTATTAACATCAACTCATTTATTCCAGAAGAATGGTCTAGAGGGAAGTGTATCTTGGTTCCAACTTCCATTCTTATTCGGTGCCTCAGATCAAGCAGAGGGACTCATTATTTCCCTTTGACTTGGTCGTTTCATGTTTGTGATTTCACTTGATGGTCTAGTGATGTAACAGATTGTACCGGTGATTCCAAAGTCCCCCACACACCCAGATGCATTCGTATTAGGATACAACCTCAGATGCAGTTCCGAAGACTTTATGGTTTCGGTTCCTACCAATCGCATTTTTCATAACATTCACTTCTCCTTCAAATGATCCATTCAATTTTGTAGAGCCCTTCTCTGTTCAGCAGGGCTTCTTTGGTTGTTTTACCCTTCCTCCCACTCGTTTTTGAGGGAAGGGCCTTTGTATCTCATGTACTCAGATATTATTGTATTCAATCCTGACTCATATTTTTCTAGGTGCATTATGTATATGGGACACACTGTATTATTTTCTGGCTCTGTTATGCCAGCATGTCATGTACCATTCAACATGTACTTCATTCCTCAGTTTTATGTTTCTAGGCACACCATTATTTTTGTACTAAGTTATCTTGGCGGGTATGGGTATGCCTCCCCTGCCTCACTGAGGTTCGGTACCACAAAATAAAAGGAGACATGCATTTGTCTCGCCCCCTCTGTCTCTATCCTCTCTCACTTCAGCTTTATTGGTCTCTCTCTCTCTGACTCCCCTGTGTTGTCTAGTGATTGTGTTTTTACAACATACTTCAGTCATACGTTTTGCTCCTAACACTTGTATGTTGGGGGGCAATCTTTTATCATCAAAAAATTGATCATTTAGCCTAATTTACTAGATGGATTGAAGTACACCATGTAAAGCCAATTTTACCATAGTAAAATTGCTTTCATTATGAGAAATTACTTAATAAACCACTTTTGTTAAATAATTTACAGTTAAACCCATGAAGAATAATTAAATAAATCACTATTTATTTAATTTTCTTCTAAGAATAATTAATTAAACCATCGTTCAATTTGATTTCTTTTCATATTTGACCCAATCATGAAAAATAAACAGATAAATAATTAATTATCATATTTTTCTCTAAGAATAATTAATCAATCACTAATTAATTATTATTTTTTATCAAATTTGACTAAATCCCTTAGGAATATTTAAATAAATCATTATTTATTTATTATTCCTTAACCAATTCCTTGAGATGATAAATAAATAAATTATTTATTTATTATTTCTAAATAAAAGTTTAAATATTCTTTCCCTCCTAACCAAATATAATAAAATATTCGAAGTGGTTATTCAAAGAATGGGGTTAATAATATTTTGTTATTGTTCATTATTCGAGGATAACTCGATATTTTGTTATAAATAAAATGGTTTTCCATTCATTATTCACTTTTAATTATTTTCCTTATTTCACTCACTGTTGTAACTTTGATTATTTTCATTGTCGCACACCATATTTTTGCTGGGTTTACACATTATAGAGGAGAGAGACTCTACACAAGCTGAAGATGCTTGAGGATAGCCAAGAACCCATCCCATAGAGGGGACTAGTAACATTTATTTGTTCCCTTCACTGGTGTTATAATAAAACTATTCTTTGTATATCTTGTTTCCATTGGACGATTGGAGTTACTACTATTTCTTTTTGTTGTTTAACTAGGATGGCGAAATAGATTAGAATTTTCGCAGGTTTTGTTTCTATCAGTTGCTACATATCTACAATGTTTAGTAGCCATTTATATTGTTGAGATTGTTTGTTATCCACAATATTAAGTGGGTTCTTTTTGTACATCTTTGAGAAGAAAACACTATAAAATCTATAGTTTTTAATTAATGTCACCACAAAATCAATGGATAACCTTCAAAACTAGTTTTAGCATGCAAAATTACAAAATATGTAGGGCATTCCGAGCCTGTTGTAACTATTGTGTCTTCAAAAATACCTTTCCATTTAACTGTTGACTTATCATCCATGTGTAAAACTATTGGTTTTTGTTGGATAAGATTTTGAAGGTTCAAGATTGGCATTACTTCCTCTTTCATGATGTTAATTGTTGCACTTAAGTCAATTATAGTATTTGGAATAGATGTTTTTCCATTACAAAGTTGTACAGTTGGACTACTTGGATCTTCATAGTCAGAGGATCCTTTTTTTTTTCCAATTTTCCTTAAACATGAATCCATTATGACTTTACTATAAATTTGCACATCCATAATAGCTTAAATCAAAGGAATTTCGACACACAAATTCTTTAATTCGTCCAAAATATCAAATGCTAGTTGTGGAACAACTTTAAATTTGTTGAGTCAATTCGGAAAAGGTAGACTTTGTCAAAGTGTTCATTTAAGTGTTATAATTTGGGTTGAACTAAGGTAATCAAAGCTAGTTGCACTTTTTTTGTTCCTTCTCAAATTTTTCTTATTCACTACTTATATCTTAATTTTTTGTGGTTTTGAATCTCTTATAATTTTATCATACCTAAGATAAGTTGCTTGAGAATATAATGGAAAAATGCATAATTTTGATAATCATTCACCTCAATATTATAAATAGGTTGGTTTGACTAGTTGAATAACTTTGTTGATTCAAATGATTAACCTATCCAAGCTTAATATTAATATTTAGGTTTTGTTGGGTTTGTAACTAGGACAATATTACTATTGCTTGATTAGATCCTTGATCTAGTAGAGGTGGCAACATATAACGTTGTTTATACTATAGTTATTGATTTTGTTAAGGTCCATAATGTTGTTATTTATTTTCCCATTGAGATCCTCAAGATGGATACTATTGTTGAGGTGTTTGAGTGGGATAGGTTTGTAGAGTCATAAGGTACTTTATAAGACCATTGTGTTGAGAAAGGTGCTTGACAAGGCTATTTATTAGTATTAATTTGAGGTGAATACCAAATGTAATAGCCTCAGGTTAAAAATCCATTTAATAAAGGAAAAATATTAGCCAAGGTTATGGGACACTCATTCCAAGATGAATGTTGGGAAAAACATCCTAGTGGGTGTTCATTTTGCTTAATATGGATAAGGGGAAATTGAGAAAGGAAAGGCAAAGAGGCATTGAAAAGGAAAATAGGCATTAATTGGCATTTTATTTATGAAAATAAAGGAAATTAGGAGAAAAGGAATTTGAAAGGTCACAAATTTCGTCTGAGGAGGAAAATGAAGGAAAAAAAATGGAAATTAAAGAAAATAGGGGCCTCATTAATAAAAAGTTTTTTGAGGATCCGTTCACAAGATTTTGTGAGTTTAGTGTTGGAGCTCTATCTATTTGCTATACTCTATCATACTCTCATACACTTAGAGTATTCTTGGAGCACTTGATCCAGGTGGATGTTGGTGGCCACCCACCAACCCATTTGGACCCCCACAACTGTCACTTTCAGTCTTTTCAGTTTCCTAAATTGTAGCACAGTTTACTATTTTTAGCAGTTTTTCGGGTCCTGAACTTCCGGAGCCGTTTTGAGGCCCTAAACTACGTTTTTTGGGGATTCTGGGGCAACATGGGTCCATGGACCGATGTTGCCTCCCAAAGTGGTAGTACTCGGATAGATCTTTCTAACAAGCTATCGTACGCGTCAAACGGAGATCGTATGCCAAAGTTACGACCCCGGGAAATTGATGTACCAATTTACCCAAACGGGGCCCACAATTTGGCGTTTCATCTTCTAGGGTTAGGTTTCGGGATGTGAAGGGTTTTCCATTGTTTCTCAACAATAAATAGGCCTTCGAGCCTCATTGTAATACAGTTCGGAACAGTTCAGAGGCATGTAGCCGCACATCTCTTCTCAGAGATAAGCTACCATCGCCCTAGTTGGTTTATTTCCATTTCTGGTTGTAAGCATATTTAAGTATTTTCCATTAATGAAATGAAGCCTTATTTCCGCTGCATCTCTGTATTTATGGTTATCGCATCTCTGTATTTATGGTTATCTCTGTAATCTATTGCGTTCCTGTTTAAATCCGGATCAGTGGTATCAGAGCGGTCTGCTTTTTCTCTGTTTTTCTTTGCATGTCCCCAACGAGGTCAGGATATAAGGAGTTAGGGCTTGAACTGGTCGAACCTTTGCAAGACCAGCCTCGCAAATCTCGACGGCCTCCCATGGCGGATGAGAAGAAAGATGAGGGAGCAGGAGATCCTATCAAAATCTTGCTCGAAGAAGCACTCGAGCGGCAAAGGAACGCGATGATGGATAGCTTTGCGCAGATTCTTCAGCGGCTACCCTGAGGCGACGCATTGGCTTCCAACAGCGACTCTGGAAATGCCACACCCTTCAAGGTACAAGTTAATTTTGAAATCCCCATCTTCGAGGGTCAAATAGACGCAGATGCCGTAGATAAATGGTTAAATCTGCTAGATGGGTATTTTTCTGTTCATGAATTTTCAAGTCGGGAAAAGATTGTTTTCGCTCTTCTCAAAGCAACCCCCCACGTCAAGGACTGGTGGGAAGCCTACTGCGAGCAGAAGGATGAAAGTACAGGCTCACTATTTTCAGCCGCACCCACTTGGAATGACTTCCGGGATGCCATCAAGGAGCAGTACTACCCTGTCGGAAGCTATGAGGACAAATACATCAAATGGACCACACTGCGGCAGGGACGAGACCAAGATGTGCCAGAGTTCACAAACATTTTTCATACCCTTCACACACAGTTGGGTATCAAAGATTCTGAGCTGCATCTGGTACTCAAGTACCGTGGCTGCCTGCACAAATACATCCAGGAAGAGATGGTGTTCTTGAACATATCCTCACTCGGCACAGCATACAGATACGCTGTCAAAATCGAGCAGAAGTTCAAACAAAAGAAGCAAGACTTTGGATCTGCAAATCCGAAGCCCAAAGGACAAAGCCAAGGCGGGGTGACCCAAGACAACCCGTCGAAGCCACAAGAAAAGAACAACACCACGAAGCCGAAGAAGGACACAGGAAAGTGGTGTGAGTTCCACAAGAGTCCCACTCATAACACAAGTGAGTGTCGGACCAAGCAGTCACTGGTGTCCGAGTTGAAGGCTTCCGAATCAGAGGCATGTTCCGACCCTGAGCCAGAACTCGACAAGGGGAATGGCAAAGGGAAGCAGATCATTGATGCGGATCCCAGTGCCACTGTTGCCACCGCCAAGATCAAGAAAAACGATCCCGAAAATCCAGAGGAAGGGGAGCGTCTTTTCCACTCACAGATGTGGGTGAAGGGTTCGCCGCTACAATTCATTGTCGACAGTGGCAGCCAAAAGAACCTGGTTTCAGCAGAGGTCGTGAAGCGGTTGGGCCTACTGACTACACCACATCCACAGCCGTACAGTATCGGGTGGCTTCATGAAGGACGAGATCTAAAAGTTCGTCAGCAGTGCCGCCTTCCCTACAGTATCAAACCCTTCACAGACGAGGTATTGTGTGATGTTACACCTCTAGATGTTTGCGATGTATTATTAGGCCAACCATACTTGTGGAGGCGACATGCTGTGTATGAGTCAAGGCCTCGTGCTGTCATTATTTCTTTGAATAATTCATTATACAGGATACCGGAGGTAGCCCCACCTACTGCCACATCTTTGATCACTGCTAAGAAAGGCAGCAAGCTCATCTCACAGACCAGGAAATTCATCTGTCTGGCTCACTACCAAAATAAGGGGAAGATCGTTGCTACATCCATGACCCCTGCAAAGGGTTCCTCCACGCAGCAGCAGCAGCAAAGGGATACGGTCATGACAAAACACAGGGACAACTTCTCCTCACCCACATGGGTACCACACAAGTTTCAGGTGGGCGACAAAGTCTGGTTGCATCTGCAGAGAGAACGTCTGACCAGAACCCATCAGAAGCTCAGACCATTCCAACATGGTCCTTACAACAGTACCAAGGCTATGGGCAACAAGGCTTTGAAGCACAGCATTCCTCCATTCCTTTGCTTGCACCGAATATTCAATGTGGACCATCATCGACCATGCTTTCCACCATTTATGGGCACATCAGAGATTGCAGAACAGCTCACCTGAGAACCAACTCAGCAGAAGCTTCCTCATCTCAGGGAGGAACTCAACGCAATGGGGACCATTGCTTCCTAAGGGGGGAGGAATGATCCAGGTGGATTTTGGTGGCCACCCACCAACCCATTTGGACCCCCACAACTGTCACTTTCAGTCTTTTCAGTTTCCTAAATTGTAGCACAGTTTACTATTTTTAGCAGTTTTTCGGGTCCTGAACTTCCGGAGCCGTTTTGAGGCCCTAAACGACGTTTTTTGGGGATTCTGGGGCAACATGTGTCCATGGACCGATGTTGCCTCCCAAAGTGGTAGTACTCAGATAGATCTTTCTAACGAGCTATCGTACGCGTCAAACGGAGATCGTATGCCAAAGTTACGACCCCGGGAAATTGATGTACCAATTTACCCAAACGGGGCCCACAATTTGGCATTTCATCTTCTAGGGTTAGGTTTCGGGATGTGAAGGGTTTTCCATTGTTTCTCAACAATAAATAGGCCTTCGAGCCTCATTGTAATACAATTCGGAACAGTTCAGAGGCATGTAGCCGCACATCTCTTCTCAGAGATAAGCTACCATCGCCCTAGCTGGTTTATTTCCATTTCTGGTTGTAAGCATATTTCAGTATTTTCCATTAATGAAATGAAGCCTTATTTCCGCTGCATCTCTGTATTTATGGTTATCTCTGTAATCTATTGCGTTCCTGTTTAAATCCGGATCAGCACTATAGGACTAGAGGAAGGAAGGTAAAGGAAGGGAGGCCAAGGAAGGGCAAGAAAGCAAAGGGAAGCAAAGATCAAGCAATGAAGAGTTGGATCAAGCGATTATAGTGGGATATTTTGTAGGTATTCAGTTGTGTGTATGATTTCCTGGCTATTTTTAGCATGCATGGTACATGCATGTGTTTTTTTGGTTCTCTTCCTTCCATTGACATGGTTTTTTCCAGGTGTGACAGTGGTTCTCATCATTTCCTTTCCATTTTTGGATAGGCATGGTGTGATGGGGCTTCTCTTACTTGGTTGATTTGGATTTCTGGATGGTTTCGAAACTAAGAGGGGTGGTCTCAGGAGAAATCAAAAGGTATAGGAATCCATGGATCGGTGAAGGTGGGATTATGGTAATGCTTGATTATGTGTACCCTCGTTGGGCCTAGGAATCCTCAACCAATAAATGGTGGGATATAAGGTAAATCATAGAGAGTGGAGATAGATAAATTCCTCATGGTTTTAGGGGAGAGATCTGGAGGCATCCATGCTTTTATAGACCTAGTGATCCCTGGACCAGTATATGGTGGGATTGCGGTAAAGCATGGTAGTGTATGTTTCTTGTTTGGGCCTAGGAATCCCTTGGCGGGATTGCGGTAAGCCTGGTTGTATAAATGAGGTTTTCGGGTCTAGGAATACTTGACCGACATTGGTCGAATATATGGTAAATCCTAAGGAAGCCCTGATTGGTTTTGTTGTGAGTACCACATTCATGATTGAAATATTGAAAGGGGGTGATTAATTGAAAAAAATGTTTGGTGTAGCCTAATCTATAGTCGAGTGGTACGTGGAAGTCCCTAACTTGGTTCACCTTTGCATATGATTAATAAGAGCTCTTTTCCTCTTATATCCCATGTGTAAATGTTCTTTTTATTATGTAGTTTTAATGGTTGTGCTATCATTGTTATTCTGATAGTTATATGATAGTTATAAGCATGGTTTATGACAGATTTTGGCTATGGATATCATCATGTTTTGATTAGTAAATGAAATTTTAATGAATGTATGACCTAATATATGATAATGCAAATATTGTGAGATGACATCAAACCTTCTTGAAAAATCTTAGATAAGTATGAGGTCCCTATGTTCAAATGTTTTTATATGACCTATACATTACATGTTTATGCTATGTTTGACAAAATTCCTGTCGCGGTTGGTAGGGGTTAGGTCAAGTCCTTATTCAAATTTTTACATTAGTAGTCTTGTCTCAATGCTATTTATCATTTCTAGAAGTTTCATGAAGTTTTGGGCAGAGTTCAGAGTCCTAGTCTTGAAAACATGACTTAGAATTCGAGGTTGTTGGCACAAAACTACTTGGAAAATTCTACATCTACATGGATTACTTCTTGTGGGAGTGATTGGAGGGTATTATTCTCATGGAAGGCTTGTCATGGGAGAGATTGAGGGTCTATTTCAGTTAAGAAGTAATTTCTCTCATGCGTTGGACACCTAGAGGGGCTGGTTGGCTCCTGAATGTTCTGTAGCTCTTGAGGGAGGTCTTTAAACTTTTGGTCCATCGGTTCCACTTCTTTAAGATGATATAGGAGGTTGAATCATATCATAGTAACTCTTCATCACATGTTTACCCTCGTGGACTAGTTAGCTTGGGTAAATGTGGGAGGAGGGTATTACAGAGTGGTATCAGAGCATGGTTCACCCCTTTGACTAGACGGGTGGAATATGGTTGTCATGCATTCATGTAGGTTGTATATGTGCTTGACGTGTATTCATGGTGATGGTCATTGTTGTAGTTGTGTTGTGATGTAGAAGCTAACTGTGTTGTTGTTGGGATGTGTTTGTCGTGACTGCATGTTGGTTGAATATACATTTGTTGTGTATGTTTGTTGTCTATGTGGATGTATGCATGCATTTTCATGGTTATAGTTGTCGTGCATGAGGTCATGGTATGTGGTTGGTATGGTCATGCATGGTAATTGGATGATCATTAAGATGATGTTTATAAACTACTATGATTATGTTTATACATGTATTGTGCTCATCTGGTTGATCTTGTAGGCGAGATATCCTTCCCTGAACTATGTCGAGGTATGTTGGTTGTGTTTATATTTTGGTTTAGCTAACATGGTATACTTACAGGAAGAAGATCAAAGATGACTAGAAAAATGGTAGATTATATTTCACGAGATTCTCCCTATATATTAGATGAGCAACATGGTGATGGGAACTCATTTAACATAACAGGAACATTGAGAAGTTGGAAGGCAGAAATAAGAAGTTGCAAAGAAGATAATGAAAGAATCATTAAGGAATAGGAGAAACAAGCAGAGGATAATGCAGTTATCATTCATATTTTTTTAGACTTGCAGAGACAAGGACTACTTAGGATCAATCATGGACAGGAGGATAGGACTAATGGGGCATATGGTAGTGGTGGGCACATTTTGGATATATATGACATGATTAGAGATGAAATGTTCTTGGATAAACTAGATAGGAGATGTGATGGACATAGGTTATATTCTAGTTCTGGTTTCGACAGGTAACATGGTCATCATTTTTATCATCCTTACAAGAGGAATGGCATGGGATATTTTCTAGAGGAGTTCAAGAAATCTAAGCCACTTACCTTTGATGGAGATTTGAAGAAGAAGGAAGATGAAAAGGCATGGTTACTTGAGATGAATAAGTTCTTTGAGCTGTGTGATTAAAAAGAGAACATGAAGGCCAAAATAACTATCTTCAGCCTCAAAGGGAAAGCATAAATTTGGTGGGAAGACGTGAAATGTGTAAGAGAAATTAGGATAAAATAGTTGAGTTGGAATAAATTCAAGATACTTTTGAGGAATAAATATTTTCAGAGAGGTGCTATGATAGTAAGGCCAAGGAATTCTATGAGATAAATATGGGATCGATGATGGATGAGGATTATATGATGGATGATAAATCCAAATTTCATATATTTGTCAAAGGATTACCATTATCATTTAAAGATCAGATTGAGTATGATGAGCCTTTGTCACTTGAATAATTCATTGGGAATTGAATCATTGTTATGAGCAATCAAAGCGTAAAATAGAATCTCAACAAGGTTGGAAAGGGAAAGACAATACTAAAGGTAAATGGTAGTTGAAAATAAGAAGACCCTAGGATGCAGGTTGGAAATAAAATCTTGCACTTTACAATAAGCTTAATGGACTTCAACCTAGAGAAGAGTAGAACATAGGTGATGGTAGGATACAATTGTAGTGTTGGACATGTGGTAAAGAGCATCTCAAGAAGGATTTACTGCAAAATTATGGTGGTAGGCCTCAAATCTACAGTGCATAAGAAGTACAGACCGTTGGGGATGTTGGGTAGAGAATTCCATGGATATATGCAACATTGTATAATAGGTAGGAAAATCACTAGACATATATTATCGAGATGGTGGATGGTAAGATTTATGATCAAGTTGTTTCTAGTTTGATTGAGCCTAGATCTAATTATACTTATGTTAATCCTGACCTGGTAGATAAGTGTGGTTTGAATAAAGAAGTGCATGCAGAATCTTGGTTAGTGTAGTTGGTTACAGATACAAAAAAAGAGAGTTGATCATTGGGTAAGAGCTTGTGCATTTGAGTTATGGTATGCCTACATCAATGAATTTTAATGTGATTGCCTTGGGATCATACAATATGTTGTTGGGTATGGAATAGTTGTATCTTCATAGGACCAAGGTGGATTTTTATAATAAGGCTATTGAGTTCTTGGATGACAATGGAGAACAAAGGATCTTGCAGGGTAAGAAGAAGGAAACATCGGTTAGAATGGTTACAACTATGCAGTCAAAGCGTAGTTGCAGGAAATGGTGTGTTATTTGCAGTACATAAAGGTAAGGATGTTGAGGATGTATAGGTATTGAGAAGGTAGCCGACCTTACAAAAATTTCAGGATGTGTTCCTAGTAGAGATTTCAGAGTTGACACCTCACATGGAAGTGCACTTTTTCACTGAGTTGGTACCATGGGCAACACCATCATCAAAGGCACCATACAGGGTGACCACAATAGAGTTAGTCTAATTGAAGTTGCAGTTGAAGGAAATACTTGACAAGGGATACATTAGGCCAAGAGTATCGCCTTGGGGTGCACTAGTGTTGTTTTTGAAGAAGAAGGATGGAACTTTCATATTGTGAATTGATTACAGGAAATTGACTAAGGTAACCATCAAGAACATGTATCCATTTCCGAGGATTGATGATTTGTTTGACCAATTGAAGGGAGCATAAGTGTTCTTGAAGATTGACATGAGATCATGATACCATTAGGTACACATAAAAGAAGAGGATATTTACAAGACTTATTTTCGGACTAGGTATGGGAATTATGAGTTAGTTGTAGTTCCTTTTGGTCTAACTAATGCTCCAACTACTTTTATATGCTTGACGAATAATGTGTTCCATCCTTATCTGGACAAGTTTTCTATTATGTTCATTAATGATATATTGATATATTCTAAGAATGATGAAGAGCATTTCGAACACTTAGCAATATCGTTGAGATTGTTAAGAGAGCATAAGTTATATTCCAAACTTACAGATGCAGTTTCTTTCAGACATAGGTACATTACTTGGGGAATGTTGTTTTTAAGGAAGATATATCAGTGGATCTGTAAAAGATAAGAGTTATCATTGAATGGGAAGCTCCTAGGAATGTGGATGAGGTAAGGTCATTTATGGGTTAGCAGGTTATTACATGAGATTCATCAATAAATTCTCACAAATTTCTTATCCTATTACATCGTTGCAAAGGAAAGGTAAGAAATTTGAATGGAAAGAGGAATGTGCAACCAATTTTGAGCAGTTGAGGAAGTTGTTGACAAATTCTCTAGTTCTAAAGATTGCATATTCGGATAAAGAGTTCATGGTGTGTACAAATTCTTGAAAAAGTGGACTTGGTGGAGTCCTTCTGCATAAAGGACAAGTAGAATTCTATGAATCAAGGAAATTGAATGAACATGAGTAGAATTATGTTACACATGATCTTGAGTTTGCAAGGATCATCGATGTGTTGAAGATGTGGAGGCACTATCTTCTTGGCAAGAGATTCGTACTGATGAGTGGTCATAGTGGATTGAGATACTTTTTTGACCAAACAAATTTGAATGCAAGGAAATCTATATGGTTGGCCACATTGAGTGAGTTTGATTTCAAGATCAAGTCCATTAAGGGAAAGGAAAATAAGGTTGAACATGCTCTTAGTAGAAGAGTGCAAGTGAATCATATAACAACTATGAGTTATTATGGGATAGATATATAGGATCAAATATTATAGACAAGATAATAATATGACATGTATAGGGAGCTTAGGCATAGGTTACAACAATATACACGTGATCAGGATGTGGACTATCATCTTACAACATATGGTTTGATCAGATTTTGGGATAGGATTTATGTGTTGCACGAAAGTGAGATCAAGAAGCTTATCCTAAGAGAATTTAATGCTAAACTGTATTTAGGTCACCTAGGATACTATAAGACATTGACAATAGTGAGTAATTTCTACTATTGGCCATATATGAAGAAGGAAGTGGCAGAGTTTGTGGCTAGATGCTTGGATTGTCAACAGATAAAAATAGAGTGTAAGCATCCAGGTGGATTACTACAACCAATTCTAATTCCAAAGTGGAAATGGGAGGTCATTTCCATGGATTTCATTAAAGGTTTTCTGGGGACATCTAAACAAAATGATTCCATCATGGTTGTGGTGGACAGGTTGAAAAAGGTAGCGCACTTCATTCCGGTGAAATCTAATTATTCAACTAGTGATTTAGCACATGTCTTCATGATAGATATAGTGAGGTTGCATGGTGTACCAAATAATATTGTATAAAACATGGATTCTAAGTTAACTTCTATGTTCTAGAAAGAGTTATTTGTAGGTTTGGGTACAAAGTTTGGCTTTAACACAACTTATCATCCACAGAAAGATGGAAAAACAGAGAGGGTCAACAGGATTTTAGAGGACATGTTGAGAATTAATCTTAAGGATCAACAATGGAAGTGGGAAGAGTATTTTCCATTGGTTGAATTTTATTACAACAACAGGTATCAAGAGTCACCGAGGATGAGTCTGTTTGATCCATTGTATGGGCGGAGTTGTAACACTCCCATCAGTTGGAGTAATCTAGTGAATAGGGTGTTGATAGGAACATACATGTTGGAAAAGATGGAATAATAAATTTAGGTTATCAAGAAGAATCTAAAGTAAACACAGGACAATCAAAAAATTATGCAGATCAGAACATGTTATTTAAGGAGTTTCGGGTTGGGGAACATGTGTACTCACGCATCAAGCCCAAAAATATATCCTTGAGGATTGGGTCATGTGTGAAGCTAGAACCTAGGTATTTTGGGACTTTAGATATCTTTGTGAGGATTGGATCAGTGGCCTACAGGTTTGCACTACCTCCAACAGTTAAAATCCATGATGTTTTCCATGTTTCGTTGGTTAAAACATATAAAAAGGATGGTGATCATGTTATTGATTGGTCTATATTGCAGGTGGAGCCATTGGAAGAATTCCAGTCGGAACCTCAGTGTATTTTGCATAGAAATATGCTCATGCTATGGAACTAATCAATTGAGTAGGTTAAAGTGTACTGGAAGCACTTTGGGATCGATGAAGCTACATGGGAGATCATTGATCAGATGCAAGCTATGTATCCTTCCTTGTTTCCTGATTGAGGAAAAGAAATTTTGGTATATGTATATGGATGTAAATATTGCCATGAGTTGTTTTATAAATCTCCAATAAGCAGTATGGATGTCATTTTATTATGTTTTTCATGTTGGTTTTGTTTTCAGCAGGTTGTCCATTGTAAATACTACATTGAGATAAGCTATAAATATCCATGGGCAACATATTTTTCTTTTTAGTGGTCTTGCTAGTTGTAGTTGTCATTGAAAACCGTGGATGGTGTTCCCCTAAGGAGGATGGGTTTGTAACAAACTTGGGTTAAAAATCCATGTAATAAATTTAATAAAGGAAAAATAATAGCCAAGGTCATGGGACACTTATTCCAAGCTAAATGTTGGGTAAAACATCATAGTGGGTGTTCATTTTGTTTAATATGGCTAAGGGGAAATTGACAAAGGCAAGGGAAAAGGAATTGAAAAGGAAAACATGAATTAATTGGCATTTTGTTTATGAAAATAAATGAAATTAGGAGAAAAGGAAGGTGAAAGGTCATAGGTTGCATGTGAGGAGGAAAATGAACGAAAAATAATGGAAATTTAAGAAAATAGGTGCCTCATTAATAAAAAGGCTTCTAAGGATTAGTTCACAACCTTTTTTCCAGTTTAGTGTTGGAGCTCTCTCTCTATTCTCTCTACTCTCCCATACGCTCACACACTTAGAGTATTCTTGGAGCATTCTAGCATTGGAGAAAGGAAGGGAAAGGAAGGAAAAGAAAGAAAAGGGAAGGAAATATCAATTAAGGAAGAGTTGTATCAAGCGGCTACAACGAAATTACTTGCAGGTATCGATTTTCATGTATGATTTCCTTGCTAGTTTTGGAATGCATGGTACATGCATGTGTGGTTTTGGTTCTCTTGTTGTCATTGGCATGGGTTTTTTTAGGCATGACAATAGTTTTTAGCCTTTCCTTACCATTTCTAGATAGCCATGGTGTGATGGGGTGTGTCTTACTTGGTTGAGCTGGATTGTTAGATGGTTTCGAAATTGAGTGGAGTGGTCTCAGGAGAAATCAAAAGGCCTAGGAATCCATGGATTAGTGAAGGTGAGATTGTGGTAAATCCTAGTTGTGTGTACCCTTATCGGGTCAAGGAATCCTTGACTGGTAAATGGCGAGATATATGGTAAAGCCTAGAGGGGCAGACAAATTCCTCATTGGTTTAGGTGGAGAGATCTGAAGGCATCCATGCTTATATAGGCCTAGTGATCCCTAGACCAATATGTGGTGGGATTGTGGTAAAGACTAGTAGTGTATGTTTCTTGTTTGGGCCTAGGAATCCCTTGGTGAGATTGCAGTAAAGCCTTGTTGTGTATATCAGGGTTTCAGGCCTAGGAATTATTGACTAGTATTGGAAAGATATAAGGTAAAGCCTAAGGAAGCCCTGGTAGATTTTTTTGTGAGTCCCACATTCATGCTTGGAATATGGTAGACAGGGTGATTAGCTGAAAGAAAGATTTATTTCAACCCAATATATGGTCAGGTGGTACATGGAATTCCTTTACTTGGTTGGCTTTTGCATATGTTAATAAGAGCTCTATTCCTAGTGTTCCATGTGTAAATATACTTGGTAATATGTGTTTTTAGTAGGTGTTCTATCATTGTTATTCTGTTGGTTATATGATGGTTATAAGCTTGGTTTTATGACAAATCTTAGTCATGGATTTCATAATGTTTTGATTAGTAAATGAATGAATAATGAATGTATTTCCTAGTAGATGATAATGCAACTATTATGAAAAGGAATTAGTCCTTCTTGGAAAATATTAGATAAGTATGAGACCCCTATGTTCAGATGTGTATTTATGACCTACACTTTACATGTTTATGATATTTTTAACGAAATTCTTGTCATAGTTTGTAGGGGTCAGTTCAAGTCCTTGTCCAAGTATTTGAATTAGTAGCCTTATTTCATTGTTATTTATAATTTCTAGAAGTTTCATGAAGTTCTGGGCAAAGGCCCGAGCCCTATCCCTAAAACTTGGCTCGGAATTTGGGCTCACTAGCACAAATCTGACTGAAAAAGGCCACATATGCATGGATTCCTTGTTGTGGGAGTGACTAGAGGGTCCTAGTCGCATGGAAGGCTTGTCATGGGAGTGACTGGGGGTCTAGTTCAGTCAAGAAGAAAGTTCTCTTAGGGGTTGGACACCTGGAGGGGTTGGTTGGCTCCTGAAGGTTCTGTAGCTCCTAAGGGAGGTCTTTAAAGTATTGGTCTGTCGGTTCCACTTATTTAAGGTGATCTAGGAGGTCGAATCATATCATAGTAACTCTTTGTCACGCGTTTACCCCGATGGACTGGTCAACTTGGGTAAATGTGGGAGGTGGGGGTTACACCAAATTTGATTTGGATATTGATTTAATCATCTTGATCAGAATATTAGGGATCTTGATTCATCCTAGGAATGTGTGGTTGCGGTCACCCAAATCCTCATTGATTGATAAAACATACTTGTTTAATATTTTAGTTAGAAGTTTGGTATGCTACCTTTAATCCTAGAAAATGTGGATAGTTTCTAGTATCGATATTTTCTAAAAAAATGGTATATAGTTTTACTATAGAAAGTAGACATTATTTTTAGGATGTTTCTTCATATATTTTGGACAAAATATGGCTAGTTCTTTATCATTCTCTTCTTTCCTTTTTGTTTGTTTGTTTTTGTTGCTAAGTATATAACTACATGGATAATTAATTTAAAATATTTGTTTTCATTTCCTCAACAATATTTCCAATCTCATATTTAGTAACTCTAATAGTATTTCATGCTATTCAAGTTAACATAATTCTTGACCCTCTTCTTTCACACTAACCCTGGAATAATTTTAAAAATATCTCTAGTTTCAAAATAAGAAACCTAATCAATATATCCATCAATAATTAAACTTAAAGACTTCAACTAGTCCTCTCTTTCACTTTTGAGAAATACCAACTTGAGTGATTCATCATCTAGTTTAAAAATTGTGGAATAATTATGACTAAATTGGAATTGCTCAACATAATATTTTAATTTTTTATTAGGCATTTGGTTCATAATAAATATTTTATCCTTATTTCCTTTATTTATAATAATCTTGAAACTTTGATAAGAATTATTATTTCATTTCTTCCAAAGTACCTATACTTCCTCCTTTCAATCTCATAATCCATCAAATGAGAACATCTTTCAAGATTGAAGGAACAACCTTGACTTTGGGAATGCATTTTATAGTTATATGTTCTAAATAATACTTCAAATTCAAACAAAAATATGTTCAGATATTTGGTAGGCAACCAATAAAATATTAGAGGAAATGAAGGATTAATTTTCTTCATTCTAGCATCATCAACAATCTCTCTTAAGGGAAATGGAGGTTCCTTGTCTCCTTCATATTCATCATTCCTATCCTGCCTTCTTTTTTTCTTTCCTCTTCATGTCATTCCTTATTTCCGTCTCATCAATCTCGCATTTTAAAGATATTATCAAGTCATGGATCAAAATATTTAGATCGATTTCCAATATGTCCAAATTCCTAGGGATCAAACTTTGGAATTTCACAGTGATGTATAGGCATGGTGACCTATAGATTTGTATTCATACTTGAAAATTTTAGAGGTTGAGGAAAAATCTTATTTCTTTCTTTATTTTCTAAAACTAAAAATAGGAAAAAAATTAAAAATAAATATTCCTTACTTATCTTTCCTTTTCATCATTCATTTTTATTAAAAAAAAATACTTAAATAATAATAGAAGTGAATATCAAATTCAGCTCTATAGTTTTTAGTAACTTATTGCCTAATTCCAAATAAAAAGAAAATATTAGAAATTGGTGGGTGGCAAAAAGTGATAGACTTAGGAAATAACCAACTTTGTTATCAATCTAGGGGCGTAAATATTTCATAAAAACTAACATGATATATCCATTTTTAGAGTCTTAACTTTCTTGAATATTCTTTGGGAAAGAATTACAGGTTTTGTTCCTAAATTATTGATACATCAACTGTAAAAAAAAAAGTTTATACAATAACTAATTTCTAGAATTTAACTAAATTATGATACAATAATAATACAGCAATAATGTTTGAGCAATTAATACTAAATTCTAATATTCCGGAAACTGGTACTAAATTCAGCTATAAGAAATAATTACAGCAATAACATTTTAGAAACTAATATTGAATTTAAATACATGATATAATTACAATAGTTATTCGAGGTCTTAAATTGTGACAAGTATTTAGTAATTAGAATTAGACTAACAAAACTTAATTAATTACAAGATGAAATATACCCTAAATTATTCATCGCAAGAAAGTAATTTATTCCATGAAATAAATATTATGTCTATTTGCGAATGATGAAATAAAATATCGGCCTGGAGTATGCCGTAAAACTGCTTCTGCTTGGCTAAGAGCTCGTCTTTCTCGGACGTAAGGAAACATGTTAACGGCCCAAGACCCAGAGGCATCTGGCAGGAGTGAGAGCCTGCTCCCGATTACGGACCACCAGCAGGGTTATGCCAGGTGGCGTGGTTTTCCTATTTAACAGTGATGAGTCAAACCTAGCATTCGCGGATAGCAGCCAGAGATGGCTGTCCTCACTGTTGGTTTGACACCTAAGTTGATAGGTTTTACCACCTTCGGAAAAAAAAAAGAATGATGAAATAAAATAACACTATCCCAAACACGCTTAACAATAAAATAATATCGAATTGAAAATTAAAGGAAAGTATGCGAGCATTGTGGTTGTGGAGTGGCCCTTACTCTACAATTTGTTGTATGATCTATAGAAGCAAGTTCCATAAACCATGGATAACCAATACTAGGATTTAATAATATTTTTATATTCCAAAACATGTAAATGACAATGAATCCCCTTGTGTTTTCCTTTTTGTCCTTTATACAAATGTAATCCTATCAACCAATTTACTCAAATTTTAGAAACTAACTTCACTGAAAATTAAACTATGCACTTTTCCTCAATTGGAGGATAAATATAAGATAACCACTTGTAGAAACATAATTAATGGAATTACCAACTAACAACCTTACCCATTTCATTTGTCACATGATCCACAATTTGTACCTGAGACAAATGCAATTATAAATAGTTTTATATGTTTAATGTGGTCGTCCCATAAGTTTTTCTAGTAAAATAGTAAAGAATATTTTTTTTTAAATTTTCCTTCTATCCCATAAATTTTCCTAGAAAAATAGTAAAACAATCAATATTTAATTTTTTTCGTTTATAAAAAATGTTAGGTTGCTATTCTGAAATTCTATTTCAGAGTATCAAATTTTTAAACATATGTAGAGATATAATAAAATATCTCAAGTAAAAATTTCATATTTATATTTGAAGAATTAGACATGTGACATTATACAATTTTGCTCTTGGAAATAGCATGTATAACATGTTGACAAGGTCTTAACACTATTGGACGAGCAATAACTATATGCAAAGCCTTCCAAGCTTTCCTTTAAGATTTAAGAAGTGGAATATTTGGGTCATATTGTATCCCATAAAGGTGCCAAAGTGGATCCTAACAAAATCAAAGTTATGAAGGAATGTGTTAATGAGTGAAATTTTTATGCTTTACCACCAACACCCTTGAATCTCACTAGGTAGCTGAGATAATGGGACTAGGCCCATGGTTTAATGGCTATAATTATACTAAAACTATTTACGAAAACCTTTTATAACAAAGGAAGAAAATAATTTATAGCATATTTTTACAACAAAATTAAAGAAAACTATTCACAATGGAAAAATAAACAATATATACACTATATAGATGGCCATACAACACTGAAAGTAAATAACTTAAATTAAAACAAGCTAACATCAAACTAATGGATTAATTTACAGAGAGTTTTTTAAAATTCATACCCTATTAGCCATAAGACTGTATAGGTATGTTATGCAATATGATATGGATCAATTAATAATTTTAGCTGTTAATATCAAAGAAATATGCTCCTAAAAATAAAAAGTATAAATAAAACTCATTGGAGAAATTATGCCAAAAATATCAATTGTCAAAAATACTGGTTTTATTGATAAAATGAAAGTACAACATATTGTTTTGACTGATTTTTGTGAAAATTAGAACAAAAAATCACTTTAAAATGTCTAACATGTAACAAAGTCATACATAAACACCTAGAATGGAAAATAATCAAGCAAGTAATAATGTTGGGCAATATGGGCTCTTTCAATAAGATTGGAACAATAATGTTTTCTACAAAAATTCACTAGTTTGCACTAATATGACGAAATATTAGAACTTCTAACAACACTAATTAATGGAAGAAATAGACAACAACCTTAATAAAAGAACCATAAACTTGACGAGCTCACTTTATTCTTGTCACTCCTGAAAGTATTTTTGCTATCACCTAAACAAGTAAGCTCTAGTACTTTAGAATAAATGAATAAGAGGAAAATAGAACAAATTTCAAAATTTATGCATACCTCTCCTCACTAGTACTTTCCATCCTCCCTCATGCACCTTCTATTTAGTTTTATACTTGGATAGTTGGAGGGAAAACTATCACATAACTAATGATTGTGTTATATTAAACTTCTCTCTCACTCTCTCTCTCTCTTTTAAAGTTGGGAGAAGGTATTTAGAAGGTATATTTTTAATAAATTAATTTTATAAAGAAGGTGGGGTACCTGATTATGTCCATAAAGTAATTTTTTTTTTGGTCAAGTAAGAGTGGTGCCTTCAATTAACCTCAAAAATAAGATTACATATGGTACAATGTCTTTACAAGTGTAAAGACCAGAAAAAGATAGACCCATTGAGGAAAACAAGAAACAGGGTCAACAATACCCCAAACATCATACATAAAAAAAGAAGAAAAAAAGAATACTCTTCCTCCTAATCCTGACTTATCTCACCTCGCATTGAATGCAAGCCGCCAACACCTGAAACTATGAAATGCAAGAGTCCATCGCAACCTCGCAAACCTCAGCACATCTCATCTTAACACACATCTCGACTTATCACACATTTCAACTTATCGCACTTTGCAGTGACTGAACACCACCAACCCTTGAAACTGCGAAATGCGGGAGTAAACCTCTGTTGTTCAATCAAACTATTGATCTGACGGTCCATAGTCCATCGCATCCCTGCAAACCTTGGCACATCGCAATATCGCAAAACTGAGTTTATCACTGGCCATACACTTTTACCAAAAGACAAAATGCGATTGAAACTCTGTCGTCAATCTGGTTCTTGATCCGATGGTTGACGCAGCATCACTTCAGGTACTTGCACGCCCATTAACTGATTTTCGGACCTGATAAAGAAAGGAAGCAATGATCTATACAAAAAACGGGTCCACTCTTCGGCTTAACTACCCCCCATCTTAAAACTCAATATCCATTCAATGACGGGGTAATTAGATCCAACGGTATACAACTATTCAAACTAGCAAGCAGGTTACCAGTGGCTGAACCCCTGTAATCGAATATGACATCAGCACGTGGAAAAAGGATCGACGGTTAGGATTTACTATGGCACTTCAGCGCAGCTCAAGAACTTCCTTCCGCTCCTACTCCCGCTGAACTTTTCCACCAAATATGTCCATTGATCCGCCATGATCAAATGATTCATATGCATCATTCTCTTCACTTCGGGTTTATGTCGTTCCTTCCTCTCCTACTGAAAATTCGGGTTCAGTCTAAGTCTTAACCTTCGATCACTTTTAAAACCCGATATCATATGATCAAGCCCCTGTTGATCTGACGGTCATCAAAGATATCAAATCAAAAACTAGCATGACCTTTACCTGCTTTACGGAGCCGATAAAGATTATAAACCGCTAATCTATAAATCTTTGGGTCCGCTTGTAGACTTAACCTTTGGTCATTTTTCAAAACGATAGCCATTCGATAACGAAGGCCATGAAAATCTATGGTTGGTGGCCTTTCTACTAGCCCACTAATTGCCATGTACTCCTCCCCTGTAGCTTTCTCTGTCTTAAGCATTCTTTGTGGTATAATGGTTAGGATTGACTCCTACTTTCGCTCTCTCTTGTTTCCACTGGTCTTCCTTCTTCTCATTTCTCATGGTCTGGAAGTGCTCCATGTCTTTGGCTGCCTATCTTTGACAATCATCATGCAACTTCCCCGAGGGTGTTGAATCCCAAGTGTACCTATTGTAACTTTCCTTGTGAAGCACTCCTTCATTCGCCGGACAATCAACTAGCATATTGGATTTTCTTCGCACATGAAAAAAACTGACATTTCTCAGGGTTCGCAAGTGGGAAGAAATATGTTGAAAGACCTGTGATAGCATCCAATGTTTTGAATCTTTTCCTGGTGTCGTTCCATTACATATCTTCTTGGCTGCATTGATGACCAATTCAGAGCCTACTTCAATGATGGCGTTGTATGAATTTGACTCGATTAGGATTTCCAGGCACTGCTCTAAGGCCATGAGCTCTGCCATGTTATTAGTGGAAGTCCAAAAATGACTATGAAAGATGTCCTTTATGCACCCATGCTCATCTCTTATAACCCAACCAATTCCAGCCATCCCAGGGTTGCCCTTAGAGGCTCCGTCTATATTGATTTTCAAAAAACCATGAGGAGGAGGCTGCCAGATGTCTTTACCAACAATTGTTTGGCTCATACCCTTGTTTATGCCCTAGGGAGCTATCACATGGAGACCCAACTATAGCAGTATGCGAGCATCCTGGGGAAAGGAGGGTTCTCAAGAAGTTTCCATGAAAGGGCTCCATCTGTGCCTTTGAGATGTCATAATATTTGTGCAATGATGTACTGGGTCGAGCAAGTTTTGTTCTTGAAAATCCTTCCATTGCGTTCTTTCCATACATCCCAGATAATAAAGCCAAGAACCAGAGTCCAAGCTTTGTTGATGATTTCATTGCTTGAGAATTTTTTCCTCCAATTCTTCAAATTTTTGGTGATGCTGAGTTTGTCCCTGTCAGTTTGCCTGAGGACTGAGGCCACCCAATCCCACAAGGTAGAGGTGAATGGGCAGAGGTTGAGTAGGTGTTCCATCATCTCCTCTTGTAAGCCACATAGATGGCATTTGGATGGGCCAAAAAAAACCCTTTTTAGCAGATTCTCCCAAGTTAGAATTTTCTTTCGTTGAACCAACCACATAAACAACTTTATTTTTATCTAATGCGGGTTCTGCCAAAGGTTCTTCCATACATGATCAGGGTTTTTATAATCAAACCCTAGGGCCATTCGTTTAGCTTCTTTGAGGTTAAAGTTGACTTCGGTGTTTCTTCCCCATCTCAGTTGGTCAGACAAGGATGACACCAAAATCTTCCCCTGTTCCAAGTCCAAGGCAAGGGAAACTTCCTAGGCATTCAAAGGGCTCTCTTCACTATAGCCCAGATCCTTCCATATTCTCCATTTATCATTGTTCCTTACCTGATCCAAGAAGTCACTTACCATAAGTAAACCTTTGTTGTCAGCATCATTCTTGAGAGCGGTTAATTCTTCCTTGAACAAATTTGGTTCCTGTTGCCAGTTATCCTCCCAAACCCATGCCAGGTTCCCGGCTCAGATCTCCCAGAAACTATGCTCATGGACAATGGATCTATTCTCCCAAGAAAGGTTCCAAATGTGGGAGCACTTAATGAGCCCTGACATTAGGATATGATCCCTCTCCTGCCAATTATTTTCATATTTTTGTTTCCAAAGCTTGACCCAAGGGGTTTCCGATTCCTTAAGCCATCTCCACCAAAGTTTTTCTCCTGAAACTCTGCTGAGGGTTTCAGGGTCATGAAGCCCCAAATCACCATGGTCCTTAGGTTTGTAGAGCTTGTCCCAAGCTACCAAAGCCAACTTCCTTTTCTCTTCCCCTCTGCCCCAAAGAAAATCTCGTTGAATACTCCTGATCTGTTTCATAAATCCTTTAGGAGCAGGAAGAGATGAAAACATGAAAATGCGAATAGCCTGCATGACCACCTTCCTAAGCAGAAGACGCCCCACCAAATTTAAAGACCTACATGTCCATTTCCTGACCTTGTCCTGAATTTTATTCGTTACTGACTCCCACACTCCCTTTCTTAGAGGTTTTTCCATAAGAGGCATTCCAAGGTACTTGGAAAGTAATTGATCCCTTTGAAACCCAAGAATTCTGGTGAGGTTCCTCTGAATAGCAATGTCAGTGTTAAAAAAGAAAAATTTTGATTTGTCAAGGCTTACCTCTGTACCAGCGGCCATAGCGAAGTCGTTTAGGATTTGTTTGAAAGATCTGGCTTCCCTGACCATGGGAATACCTTGCAGGATTGTGTCATCCACAAATTGTTGATGAGTAAAAGCAACACCATCCAGGGTAAGTTTCAAACCCTGGATTCTTCCTTCAGTATTTTTTTTTTGATCGCTTTTCCTAGCCCTTCCATCATGATAACAAAGAGGAAGGGGGAGAGTTGATCCCCTTGTCTGAGACCCCTAGAATGCATAAAGGTTCTAGAGGGAGAGCTGTTAAGCAGGATGGAAAAACTAGCCGTAGATACAAGGGCCATAACCCATCTTATCTAGTTGTGTTCAAAGCCATAAGCTCTTAGCACTGCCCTAATGTAAGACCAGCTTAGCTTATCATAATATTTTGCTAGTTCAAGTTGTATGATCATACCAGCTTGCTTATTTATCTTAAGAGAGTGTACCACCTCGTGAGCTTGAATGATGTTATTGAGAATTTGTCTTCCTTCCACATAACCGGTTTGCTCCTCTGAGACAAGAGCTGGAAGCAGGGGCGTGAGTCTGTTAGTGATCACTTTGGAAATAATCTTGTACACCACATTACATAAAGCTATGGGTCTTAATCTGTTCAATGTCATAGCTTTTTCCTTCTTTGGAATCAAAGCTATGAAAGAGGCATTAAGAGCCTTCAAAACCATTTTGGATCTTCTTGAGTCTTCCACAACCTCAAGGATAATATCTTGTTTGATTGTTTTCCAGCAAGATTTGAAGAAGTCCACATTTGACCCATTCGGGCCCAGAGCTTTCCCATTTTGCATCCCATTGATAACTTCACTGACCTCCTCTTCAGACACTGGCCTTCTAAGATTGTGGTTGTCTTCCTTGGTTACAAGCTTCAAAATGTGCTTTGTGAAATTGTTAATGAACCAAGATCTGTCGACAAGAGGCTCCTCTCTGATGCTAAGGAAGTGTTGAACTAGGACAGATTCCATTTCTTTGTGACAGATGAGCTCTTTCCCTTGAGAATCTTTGAGTTTTGTAATTTTGTTATGTGACCTGTGATCAAGGGTTGATTTATGAAAAAACTTCATGTTTCTTTCTCCTTCTCTAATCCATTGCACCCTCGATTTCTGTCTCCGGAAAATCTCCTCTTGCATGCATCGATATTCCCATTTGTTCTGAAGAGAGTCAGCTTGATTTTTCCATTCCTCGGTAAAACCATCTATGATGATGATCTGATTAATCCCATGGAGTTTCTACTCAACTTCTCTTTTGTCTTTAAAAATATTACCAAATTCCTTTTAGTAACATGAACATTTTAGTACCTTAAACGGGCATATATTCCATAAAAATATCATGAACATTTTAGTACCTTAAACGGGCATATATTCCATCCACCATTTGTCAATATTGTTGGTGAAGTCAGGGTGAGAGAGCCAGAAATTTTAAAACCTAAAAGGTTTGTTCCTCAGTGTGCCCATAAAAGTAGCTTCAAGTTGGACAGGCCAGTGGTCCGAGCCTCCAAAGGGAAGGATCAAAGCTGACATGTCAAGGCCTGTGTGAAGGAGGTCCTCTCAGATTATGAATCTATCTAGTTTAGAGTTGACTTGAGCAGTCCCTCCCCTCTTATTTTTCCAGGTCAAAGTGCCATTTATTGTTTCAGTGTCCACTAGCCCCATGTCGTTTATGAAGTTATGGAAGGCAATGGAGTCTCTACCTGGTTTTCTGGTACCTCCTTTTTTCTCTGTAAAATATCTAATCATATTGAAATCCCCTTCCAGAATCCAGGGCACATCAGGATATCTCACTCTTAGCTCCTCAAGGGAGGTCAGAAGCTTCAGTTTTTCTTCTTGTTTTTGAGGACCATAGATGTTTGTGATCATGTATATCTCCTTATCACCCAAAGGTTGAATCACCAACGATAAATAGTTCCTGGACGCTTCAACATCTAGGATTCCTAGTTTCTGGGGGTCCCACAGTTTAAGAATCCCCCCCGCTAAGTTGTCCGCTTTAACCTATATATACTCATACTTGATTAACCACTTGCTATGTATCTCTCTGATCTTGTCCATCGAACACTTTATTTCCTAAATAAAAACCATATATGGTTTTTCTTCTTTTATTCTATGGCTAAGATTTCATTGTTTCTTTTTACTTCCTAGACCCCTAGTGTTCCAAGTTATAAGCTTCATTAAGAAAGGTTTGTAAAGGAGTAAATGGTAAAATCCCTCATCTTACCTAAGTTAATCATGAGTTTCCCACATTCTTTCAACAACTCATTTTGTCTTTTTCTTGCTCTTTTCCTACCCGGGTTCTTGGAAGAATGCATCGGTGTATCGTCCATTGTTTTCACCCCTCTATTCTCTTGGCTATCATGGTTTCTTTTGACTCTAGAGCCCTTCAATTGTGATCTCCAGAGGAAGAGCTGTTGAACCCTGTCGAACTCCTCTTTTGGCAGGGATTCTACCCCTTTGTCTATTCCTTGCTCCAGAAAATTTTCTTGATCTAAATTATCCCTTTCTAAAATCTCCTGCAGTTCATGGTCCTCCATTCTAGCCTCACTTGGGGTCATCTCATTGTCCCTACTAAGCTCCATAATGCTTGGCAGATCATCATTTTGTTGACTGTTCTCTGGTATATCCTCCATGTTAGCATCTCTTTCCTTCTCAGTGGGATTATTCTCCAATTCCTAGTTTGTCCCGTTGTTTCCAACTTCTTCTTCTAAGATCTTGAGACTATTGTGGCTTGGTTTTCTATCCTCATTAATCTTCTTTCGGTACCACTTTCCTCCTTTCCCTTTGCCCCCAACCTTAGTAAAACCCTCAGGATCTTTGTCTGTGGTGTTTTTTGTGTTTCTCTCCATTTTGTTTAATGGGAAGTCTCTGTATAGGTGCCCATGTTCATGGTACTTGTGGCACCTAAATGGGACATGTTCATAGTCCACCACCTACACCCATCCTTCGTCATACAATTCTAAAATGATCACGTCTGGAAGTTCCCCAGATAAGTCCATTTCCACACATATTCGAGCGAAGGATGTGTATTTTCCTTTTAGATTCACATCTAAGATTTTTATAAAATTCCCTAACTTGTTGCCGATAGCCTTTAGAGACTCCAGCAGCCAATAATCAAAAGGAAGGGAGTAAAGTCTTATCCATACCGGTACTGATGTGAAAGTTTCTCATTATGGGACAAAGTTCATCATCCATGGTTTCATGTAAAGGCCTACAGTAGCGTAAAAATAGGGTCCTCCCTCGAACACTTTGTCTTTATCACCTAAGTGTTAGAAAATTATATATTACAGAGCAATGGAACACATAAAATATTGCAAAAATATAAACACAAAAAACGCATAAAACAAGAGAGACACAGATATACGTGGTTCACCCAGTTTGGGCTACATCCATGGAGAAACAGCCAGTCCTTCCTTTTATATCATCCAGCAAACTAAAAAGATACAACCTACAATAGATCCATTGTAATTCCCTCTTCGCTCTCAATCTCCTGTCTCTTCCTCACTCAGAATACAGATATGCATATACACAATACAATTCCCTCATATATAGTGAGGGGATGCCTTCTAGGGCAAAAAACCCTAAATTAAACATAACTTCTACCGTTAGATCTTCGCCTAATGAATGGCCCAGATTGACTACGAAATTACAACATTTTACAAGGAAATTTTACATCTATTCTTAGCTTCAGGGGCACTGCCCCTGATCCCCCCACCAGGGGGGGCTCCCAAAGGTCGCAACACCTCCCCCTAGACCCCCCCTGCAGTGAATATTTTATGGGCGGCATTGCCGCTCCATTATGAACTGGGGTCCAATGCAACGATATCTTTGAATACAGAAGATAATCAGGCTCCACACCCAACAATCTCCCACTTGGAGACTGACTATAACAACTCCATCGTTGCTTCATTTTTTGGACAATGAATCCACTTTGGACCTAGCTGTTTTTCATCTTCTTCATCATACTTGAAGACCAATTGAAACTGAGCAAATTCTCAGTTTCTCCCTGGTTACAACTTTTGTTAACATATCTACAAGATTCTGGCTAGTGTGTATCTTTTTCAGCTTCAACTGTCCATCTTCCAACGCTAACCATTTGAAATGGTACTTGAGCTGTATATGTTTAGTCTTGGAATGAAATGCAGTGTTCTTTGCAAGATGTATGGCACTCTGACTGTCACTATATAACTTTCCCATCTCCTACTTCTTGCCCAATTCATCCAAAAACCTTTGTAACCAAATCATATCTTTACTAGCCTTTGTAGCAACAACATACTCTGCTTCTGTTGTTGAGAGTGAAACAACACTTTGTAGTTTTGAGACCCAATTGACAGTTATTCCACCTACAGTAAACACATACCCTGTTGTGCTTCTCCTGTTATCTCTATCACCCGCCATATCTGCATCAACATATCCCTGTAGAGCAATGTTGGAACCACCAAAGCATAATGCTTGATTTGTCGTACCTCTCAAATACCTGAGAATCCACTTCACTGCCATCCAATGTTCTTTTCCCGGATTTTTCATGTACTTGCTTACAACTCCCACTGCATGTTCAATATCAGGCCTTGTGCAGACCATTGCATACATTAAGCTTCCAACTGCTGATGCATATGGAACTTTAGACATATGAGCCATTTCTTCCTGAGTCTTGGACACTCCTCCTTACATAATTTGAAATGGTTAGCCAGAGGTATACTAACCTTTTTTTTCATTCTGCATATTAAACCTTTTCAACACCTTTTCTATGTACTCACTTTGAGACAATTTTAATTTGCGATTCTTCCTATCTCTAGTTATTTTCATACCAAGGATTTGTTTTGCAGCACCCAAATCCTTCATTGCAAATGAGTTTTCCAATTTTATTTTGAGCTCATTTATTTCCTGCATGTCAGTGCTTTCAACAAGCATGCCATCTACATAAAATAACAATATAATATAGCTGCCATCATTTTGCCTTTTGAGATAAACACAATGATCAGAGTGAAATCTAGCATAACCTTGTTCAAACATAAACTTGTCAAATTTTAGATATAACTACCTTGGAGCCTATTTCAAGCCATACAAGCTCTTCTTCAACCTGCATACTAGTGTCTCCTTCCCTTTTACCTCATATCCTTATGGCTGCTGCATATATATCTCTTCCTCCAAATCCCCATGGAGAAAGGTCGTCTTTACATCTAACTACTCAAGATGCAAATCTTCAGCTGCTACTAGACTTAAAATAGTTATGATTGAAGTCATTTTAACAACAGGAGAAAATATCTCATCAAAGTCTATACCCTTTTTCTGTGCAAACGCTTTCACCACAAGTTTAGCTTTATACCTTTTTCTACCTCCATTTTCTTCCTTCAACTTGTAAACCCATTTATTCTGCAATGCTGTTTTACAGGGAAAATTTTAAGAACCCCTCATAAATTTATATTTATAATAAATAGGCGAATATCCATGGTATATAGGAAAAATGGAAGGCGATTTTATCAATAATATAATATGTATATATAATTTTTTGGCGAATCTCTCACCAGGCATGGCGAATATTTTACTCAATTATAAAATCTTGTAAGATCTTGGTATTACCATGGGTCAATACCATGGTTTACCATAAACCTGGAGCTTATAAATTACTATTAGTAATTTATAAAAATTAATAAAATTAATAGTTGATTTTTATTTTATTTTTTATTTTAACCAAGTTAAAATGTTTAACATACATTAAATTACAACATCCATCTTTACTCTTTATCCGCCAAGCCCCGAGAGGGATCAAATATTTTTTCACTCTATGCTAGTTTGCATATCACGATATTTGATATCTCTCGGGGGTTGGTAGATCCAGAGTAAAGATGGATCTATGCTGGTTTAATTCCCCCATTTAAATAGGCTACATTCCAGGTGAATACCATGGGTCAATACCATGTGCCATTTTGGTGAATACCATGGGTGAATACCATGTACCATTTTCATTTTTATTAATATTAATATTAGGGTTAATAATGTTTTTTTCATGGTATTGATAACAATCTAGTCCATGGTATTTGTCCCATAGTATTTTGCCCATAAGTTTCACCTAATTATAATGCATTTTTTGAGTGTTCGTAAATATAAGGTGACTTATGGAGTAAATATAAAAGAAAGTTTTATTTGTTTACCATACCTCTCGTTTATTTATATTTTTATTAATTTACCATACCTCTTTTACAAATTTGGTATTTGGCCCATAGGACTCACTTAAATAAAACCTCTTTCTTGAGCCTTCATAAATAGAATGAGGGTTATGGACTAAATATAAAAAGAGGTTTTATTTTTTTAACCATAGGTCTATTTTATTTATATTTTTATTATTTTACCATACCTTTTGAGTAAGTATAAAAAGACGTTTTATTTATTTACCATACCTCCACTTTACTTATATTTTATTTGTTTACACCCTTGCATGTATATAAGGTGACTTATGGAGTAAATATAAAAGATGTTTTATTTATTTACCATACCTATCATTTATTTAAATTTTTATTAATTTACCATTCTCTTTTATAAATATGGTATTTGGCCCATAGGATTCACTTAAATAAAACCTATTCTTGAAAATGGGCAAATGGATTCACTTAAATAAAATCTATTCTTGAAAATGGGCGAATGGAAGGTTGTAACTCCTAATTTCAAGGCCTAAATTTACCTTTTTTACCCTCTCCCTTAAAATAAGGTGGGCTATTTGAGGTGATTTGTAAAAATGTACTATGATACAAAATATTCGCCCACTAAAAATTTAAAACCCCTTAATTTCGCCAAAGGGCGAACATTCGCCCCTAAAATTTTCTATGTTGTTTTACCTGCAGGCAACCTGACTAAGTCCCATCTCTAGTTCGGTGCTAAGGTTTCATCTCTTCTTTCATGGCTTTCTCCCACTTCTTCCTGGTTTCTACCTGCATTGCTTCTTCATAACATTCTG